>BLXT01004610.1:4148617-4179436 GCA_019648995.1 Plakobranchus ocellatus
TTATTATTATTATTATTATTATTATTATTATTATTATTATTATTATTATTATTATTATTATTATTATTATTATATTGTAATTTAGAGCCTTCTTTATTGGAGACGTAATTGGCAGAGTGAGAAGGAACCCACCCTGATTTTGCAGGTGTCCCTCTGTCATAAGTTGAGCCCTGTAAACAGTGCCCTGGCCTGATGGTGGGCCTGAAAGCCTGAAATCATCTCGTTGATGGCTTTTTACACAGAAACAAACCTTCAGTCTGCTATATCAGATTGTGAGTGCCCCTACTATATTCTAGATATGAATTTATCTGTCTCTCAAATCTAGTCACGAAGTGGCCACACAGGGGAGCAGACAAATGAAGAAAGTGAGAGGCCTGGGAAGCATGAAGGAACATCAGACGACAAGAAAATATCTCAGCAGATTGCAATAATGAAGCCCATTTTGCGCTTCCTCCAGCTTCTGTGTGAAAATCACAACCGTGACCTTCAGGTGAGTCCAGGATGGGGGCAGTTAGCAACCCACAGCTGTAGTCACATCGGGCTGCCGGATGGGGATAATTATGTGGTTTCCTGCAATTTCTACACATATTCTGTCATTCTAGTCATTGCTGCATTTGCATTGGTTTTTTTGCATGCGAAGATCATATATTTGAATATTATGTATTTCGAGTTGGTAAAGCCAATAAGAATTAAGGAAAAAAAAAGAAAGGATCCATCCAGAGTCAAAACAAACATTGATATGACAGGTAGTTTGTCAGTTCTTATTAATTTTTTTCTTTTTATTTAACAGGGTATAAATTCCATCTCTTTTCAAATTAGAAAATATTTGTGCCGTCCTCTAAAAAGTTCCTTGCCACAGATAAAGTTTTATTGCAAGTCACATAATACTTATATTTGTCTAAGCTCTTTACTCTTACAATGCATGGCTGCCACCTTTCCGGTTTTGCTGGAAAATCTGTTTTATGTGTAAATCAGTTTTTTAAACATTTTGATGAAGAAAGATAAGAGCATGAATGATTTTTGTGCTAAATAAGTCCATATGATGTGAAATCTTTTAGTACAAAATCGTCTCTTTCACTTCTGGTCCTTTGGATTAATCTGATACCAATGACTGATGCATTTATGTCTTATCTATCTAGGTTGCACTAAACAATATTTTTTTTTATCATCATCTGAATTATCCATATGACCCAAGCATTCAGTTTGCATTCCATAAATTTGTTCAGCATGCTGACAAGGAACCGAGTAACTTTTGTGATATATAATTTTTTTTCATGGTGCTACATGTTCTTGTGGTCATGAGCCGGACTCTATGCTGCCATTGATGCTTATGGTCAGTGCATGGGGATGTGCCTGTAGTGCTCACTTGCAAACAATGAAGGAAAATGAAGGAGTGACCCCGTCACAGATTTAGATTGTGCTGTTTTTATGCTCACAATAATCTGAGGGTAGAGATGTAGAAGCCACCAGTCTGGATCTAAGGGCGCCTTTCTTGCTATTTCATTTTTCGTTGGCCTGCCTTCTCATGCTACCAAATATGGGACTGTAATAAGATAAAGGCTATCTAAAATCCCAGGACATTATTATAATAATAATGGGAGATTGCAATGGAAAAGTTGGGGATGAAAGAGTAGAAGATATTGTTGGGCCTAGTGTCATAGGGACTGTAAATGAGCGTGGAAGTAGGCTAATTGAATGGTGCCAAATCAATTTCACAAATACTTGGTATCAAAACCATCCTAGGCGACTGGACTTGGAAGAGTCCTGGAGATAAAAATAGAAACAAAATAGATTATGTCCTCATTCAGAAACAATTCCGAAACGCTGCCAAAACATTGAAATCACTGCTGGGAGCCGACTGTGATTCAGATCATATTCCAGTAATGTGTAAATTTCAGATAAAACTTATGAATTTAAGAAAGGCAAAGGCTAATCCTAAATTCCAAATGGACTAATTAAAACCATAAGACAGAAGCAACTACAGTTTTTAGGCCATATTTGCTGTCACAAGGGTTTAGAACACTTAGCAATCACTGGAAAGATTGAAGGCAAACGCAGTAGAAATAGACAGAGAATAAATTTTATTGAAAATCTTAAGTTATGGGCAATAGGCAAGGGTAGCAATAACAACTTTATAAGGTTAACTGAGAATAGGTTTGAGTGGAGGGACATGATCGCCAATGTCTGTTCCAGACAAGGTACCTGATAATGATGATTGGAAAGCTACGTTCATCAAGCAAGCCACTATTTAGATTTGATGCAAGGAGATTGACTAGTGTTCATCAAGCAAGCCAACATTCACATTTGATTCAAGGAAATAGACTTGGGTTATAATTCTAGACTCTAATTTTAGACATTCTTTAGTTTCCACGGAGTTCAGATTTGATCTAGACCCTAGATCTTTGCAAGATTAAAGCCAAAGTTTAATACATTATCAAGCTTTAGGGAACCAGTCTTGTTGAATTGATAATAATTTTTTTTTCATGGAACATTGAATAATGAGAATATTGAGTATCAATATCAACCTTTGAAGGCATAGAAAACAATTGAAACCATGCCATAAAAGAATGAGGCTTTAGGCCTTTTATTTGATGCTCTACTTATGACTGGAAAGTTCAGACCTTTACCGTTTAGATCTAGAAATACATGTACATACTTTGTGTTTTTTGTCTTTCACATTAATAACTCACATTTCCAATTAATTATATTCCATCACAATCTAGACTAGATGTTCTCGCTTTATTTAATGAAAATGGGTTATGATTTAAGGCCTTACTGAGACTATATATCTATCTCAGTTATTTTTACAAGTAAACCTTTAGTTTTATTGTAAGAGCTAGATTTTGAGCATTGGGGTGCACCTTTGAAAAAGTTCTTCAGCATCCAGGCCTAACTGACAGTCTTTAAGATTTGGTACATGATAGTATTGGACTAATGGCAGTTATTTGGGAGATACTTTTTTGTATCTTTGGGAGTGGAAGGGAGTTGGAGGTTCATTAAATAGCTTCTATTAATGTTATGGGAATGTCTATGGTTGAATATGTGAGTTAAGGTGTAATACCTTTTTAATGTGCTGGCATATTCTCGTGAGACATTCATAAATTCCCGCGAGTGAATGTGAATATTCCTTTGAGAGCAATTTAGGGTTGGCAGGTCTGATAGAATGTAATTCAATTTTTTTCTTTACTGTACAGGAAAATAAATATTGTGTATTTTCTATTGACTGAGGCTGACCACAGACACAATAAGGAAAAAGAAAAAGGAATAGAATAGTATAGTAAATTTTTTTAATACTAGGGAAATTTTGTTTACAGTGAAGAAATATTTACAGCAAACATGAACCTTTAAGAAAATAAAGAAAGATATCTGGAAAATAATAAGGTAGAGAATCAATCAAGAGATTTTGAAGGCAATGGAAATCATTTCAAAGTCAATTGCAGATTTTCACAAATTTATTGAAATAAAATAAGGACTCATGTATTTCAAACTAACCATTGACAATGACTTCAAAATACTTCAATTGTATCATATCTGCTCCTGAAATCGTGAATCATTTCATTGTGATTCTCCTCTTCTGACCTTAGAATATATAACTATAAAGATGTAACGGACAAAAATTTATTTCAAGTTAATTACGTGCCCATTACCTTTATATTTTCATCTGGAATGATACATAATCATGGGAAATATCGGCCCTTAGTAAGTATATTTTCTAGCTGCCTTTTCCTATTTCCACACAATTTACTTATGATCAAATTTCTAAATTAGCTACCACCAGAGAGCTTGAAATCGCTTGCAGTTTTTCTAAAATTCGATGTCGGTCAGAGGGCGTTGCCTCTCTGAACCCCCTACCAGGGTATTGTCTCTGGTAGCCCCAGGCCCCTGCCTTCAGGTTTTTGGAAATTTCTTGGTGGCACCCATGTACAAGGTATAGAATTGAGATTAATACTTCTTTGCCAGTTTGGGTGTGGATTACACGACAATTCTTCACTTTTGCCCAGGCTTTGTAAAACTGCCCAGCACTAAAGAAATCTTTTCTGATTTAGAACTGTCCAGGATTTAGAGATTAAAGCCTCCAAAACCGAAAACAAAACTGGTTAATTTTGTGATGCTTAGACTTTAAGTGATGCTTATTTTAACATACAAAATGTTCATTTGCAGAAATAATCACTCAAATTCCCTTAAAAAAAATTGCAGCCCTAACTAGAAAATACAAGAAGTAACAATAATGATTTAAAGGATAATGTTCATAAATGTTCCTTCTTTGTGGTTGTGTTGTTAATATTTTTATTTCTCTTTTCTGAACCTGTCCTGTGCAGAATTACCTGCGGACACAGCCAAATTGCAGAAATCCCCAAAATCTGGTGTGTGAAACCCTTCAGTTCCTGGACTGCATCTGTGGTAGCACAACAGGTGGGCTTGGCTTGCTTGGTCTTTACATCAACGAGAACAATGTTGACCTTATCAACCAGGCCTTGACCACACTCACTGAGTATTGTCAGGGCCCATGCCATGAAAACCAGGTAATATTTGAATACCTCCTGCTCAACCTCACTTAAAATGTCTGATTTTTGTTCAGTTTTCACCTTTAAGTATCGAGAGTAAATAAGACTTTTCTTATAAGACAGTTGTGCGTGCAAAAAGTTTTATGACACTGGTGGGCAACTTCACAATAAAATAACTTTATGTTCTAACTTCCTGCTCAATTTTATTCTCAATGCCTTGCTGCAACTTCATGAGTATTTAATACATTTGAGAATTACTTGAAATTTAAAAATAAATTGAAAGATACTTATTTTAATGCGAATGAAAGGAAAAGACATAGGAAATGTTCTTTTGCTTCCAGTTCTCTTATATTAAACAAACTTTTTGTTGTAAGGAATGGACAAACCATTTCAAAAGCTCTGTCAGTCATTATGAATGTTTTTCTTATAAAGTTCTCTCTGCCCTTTCAGAATGCCATTGCCATGCATGACAGTAACGGTATTGACATCATTGTGGCGTTACTGCTTATTGAGATCAAATCACTGGGCAAGAACCGAATAGATCTGGTCCTGGAGCTAAAGGTAATGGACATAATGCTATGCAGGATCATATAATATAATATATATATAGTGAGTGGCCTAGGAATTGATTAGAGAAGCAAGCTTGAACTCACTTTTTCAACAAAAGCAGTTGAAGTGTCAGGCTCTAAGAGGAATAGTGTTTGAAATATTCTTGGGAACATTCGAATATTCTTGAAATATTCTTTTCACATTTCATATTTTCAACCTCTCTCAAATTTTTTTTTTTATATTTAGTGAAACTGTGTTCTAAGCATTTTTATTTCTCTTTCTTTTATTTCCTCATGTTCAATTGACCAAGGAATGCATTTGTAGATCTGTCATTTACTATCTTCATTTCCATCTTACTCATTCCTGTAAATAAAACTGGGACAGTTGCGAGTGATAATAATACTTTTAACTCTAAACTGTTACTAGCTGTTGTCAGCTCATTATCATTATTATTGAGATTGCTGATATTGTTGGATAACAAGCAAAATTTTTGTCATGGTCCTTTTGTGACGCATTGTCTATTTTTTTCTCTCCCATTTTTTTGTTTGTATCTGAAGAACAATGCATCCAAGTTACTTCTGGCCATCATGGAGAGCAGACATGACAGCGAGAACGCTGAGAGAATCCTCAGCAACATGCGCACCAAACAGCTGGTCAGTGGCTCATGTTTTCTTCTCTGTTGCAGATTCAGTGCTGAAGGAAATGGCTAGATTAAACCACTGAGGGAAATCCTAATTTACCTTTTGCTATTTTGTGGTCCCGTTAGCATGGAGTGAAGACACATGGCCAGATTAAACCACTGAGGGAAATCCTAATTCACCATTTGCTAGTTTGTGGTCCCTGTAGCATGGAGTGAAGACAGATGGCTAGATTAAACCACAAGGGAAATCCTAATTCACCTTTTGCTAGTTTGTGGTCCCAATAGCATGGAGTGAAGACTCATGGATAGATTAAAAGCATTTGATTTCTGAGATTAAAAAAAAAGTCATTGCTTAGGTAAAGGGAGGATATAGGCCTAATATTATTAAGATCAGGATCTATATTTCACTCTAAATTTCACACCATGGCCTCTAGATAGATCAGAGCAGCATTGCCTTGACCAAACAAGAGCGTCTTTACCTCAATGGGGATTACTTATGGGGATAACTCCCATACCGACAGTGATTTAAAAGTCAGGTCAAGAGTTTTACGTGTTGCCTTCAAACAATCCTTGAGTTAGTTAACAGACTGTTCCAACAGAACCTGACCACCCAGTGTGGAAGATAGGCAACGATTTCACACTAGTAAGCGGCTTTGCTAGATTTTGAGATGTTTATGTAATAAGTTCACTGCATATCACTTTAGCAGGAACAGCACATAGATAGAACTCAAAGGCAGCAAAGGATGAAAGCTTGGCCGTAAAATTGCCAGGCTGCTAACTTATACATGCCTCTAGATGTTCCTGTATAGGTTCATTGATTTTTCAATCACCACTGATTCTACATGAATTTTTTACCCTATCAGCCCAGCAAAGCTTGAATTTACCCTCTCTCCCGTCATTTGGTTTTCCTGTAAAACAGTTGTATTATTATTAGAAATGTGTTTCTGTCTAGAAATTCCTTTTCTTATGTTGAACTTTGGCATATTTCGAACAATATGTCTGCCTATCATTATCTCTTTTCTTGATGCAGCCTAAAACTTAGCCAGTTGTATAAATCTGGACTTGAAGGTACTCATTTTCTTATCATATGTGACCCAGATAAGATGAGTTGTTTGTTAGCATTCAACTAAGGAAGATATTAAAAGAAAAAAAATTGTTCCAGATATAAAAAAACCCCAAAAAACAAAACAGTTGCAGTTGATTTCTAAAGGATAATGTTTTGAAATGTGCAAATTTTTAATTTTTACATCATTTTCAACCATTTTCAAACATTTTACTTTATAATCTGTCTAGTGATTCCCAAAATATAGCCTATTTCATCTAGGCAAGTCACACTGCATTGAAAAGTGATGCATAACATGATGAAGGTTCTGTCTGTGGGGTTTTAAATTCAGATTGTGGCAAACTATTGCTTTTTCATAAAATGCACCTTCTCATTATAATTTGCTATCGAACAACTGAAAAAACCTATTTTTGTACGAAATGATTCTTTAAGTTTCATGTTTATCTCTGAATGGTGGGAAGATGTAATGTATCTTATATGTTCATGTCTTTTGCCTTTAGTAATAAATGTTTTATTTTTACTAACTTGTCACAATGGAGAAAGTGCTCCAGTGACAAAGCATGTAGCAAAGACTGTGCATGTGCATTTTTGTTGGATTTTTGCATTTTTATCATCATCATCTACTTCTTTTGATTGTGCATTGATGATGTAGTTGACAGATCAAGATAAGCTACTCATCTGATGTGTGAACCTTCCCTCCATCCTATGCTTGCAATTCCTTTTTTGTAGACTACTAACATAATACAATGCCATGTAGGTTACTAGTATTATATTATACACATTGTGTCTATCAGTGTGATAATATCAATTTTGTTACCAAAGTCAATTTGGCATGGCTTTTATAAAAATCCCATCAATTGATATTTTATTTAGGCAGTAATTGGATAATGGCACGACAAGTTCTTTCCATCTAAAATTAAACTATCTACATCACTTTCAGTAAGTGTGATATATATCTTTTTCAAAATTAGAAATCATATATGAATAGCATGGTGGCTTATTTTAAAATGTTTTCCAAGTTAACACAAATTAGATCCTAGAATTGGTTTGTTTTCCTTTTTTTTTCATTAAATACGTAACATCAATACAAGTAAAAGTAAGTAAAGTGAGTCCCACGCTTAATCCAAGCATCGGGGAACCAGGAGTAGGGTCCTGATTGTTCTTGGCATACGGCATTATGAGGTAGTTTGCCATTGCTTTCTTTACCATCTTTACCTTTGCCGGGTCTTAAGAGACCTAGCTACCCATTTCAGTGCTGGGTGGACACAGAGGAGCAATGAAAAATTGATTTGGCCCGGACTGGGTTTGAACCTCGGACTTCTGATTGGTAGCCAATCGCTACCAGATGAGTCACCACTCCTCCCTATCAATACAAATATTGTTTTAAATTACTTTACACAATACAAGCTTGTTAAAATACTAAACATCAATGCAAACATTGTTAAAATACTTAACATCAATGCAAGCATTGTTAAAATATGTAATATTAATACAGGCATTTTTTAAAATACTGAACATCAATGCAAGCATTGATAAAATACTGAACTTCAATGCAAGGATTGTTAAAATACTGAATATCAATGCAAGCATTTTGATCTTGCTTGATCCCATTTCTACCGTCCTCTTGCATCTGATCTGACCTCTCGACCTGGACATCTACAGGTGGAAGCTGTCCAACACGTGTTCCGGCAGGCTGTAGACTGTGGGGATATAGTGGCGGATTTTGTATCAGAGTCTGAGGAGGTTGATTTCTAACACAAATATTTTCATAGTTTGGCTCCTCTTAGATTTTTTTCCCCTGTTGTACTCTTTCATTTCTGGTTTTTGTTTTTTTTTTTTAATTTTTATTTTCTTGTCAGCTTCAGTTTGGAAATTTTAAAAAGTTATCATTTATTTTTAAAGTGAAAAGTGTATGGTAGCAATTCATTGTTTCTCTTCTTGTTGGAGATGTTGTGCAGCAAAGCCTCAGTGTTTTAACTTACTGGTATGGAGCACTTACTCTTGTTCAGTCAGTTTTTTGTCAATTTCATAATCATATTTTTATAATTAGATTTCAATTTTTGAAACTGCTTGAACGGTTCATAGATTGGATAAGAGCACACTTAAATCATGTTTTATAATCAGATCTCAGTTTTTGAAACTGCTTGAAAGGTTCATAGATTGGATAAGAGCACACTTAAATCATATTTTATAATCAGATCTCAATTTTTGAAACTGCTTGAACGGTTCATAGGTTGGATAAGAGCACACTTAAATCCTATTTTATAATCAGATCTCAGTTTTTCAAACTGCTTGAACAAACAATACATTGATTGGATAAGAGCTCACTTAAATAATATTTTATAATCAGATCTCAGTTTTTGAAACTGCTTAAATGGTTTATTGATTGAATAGGAGCACACACTTAAATTTTACTTGTAAACTAAAAAATCAAAACACTAATACACAGGTACACCCAAAAAAGAAAATGAATTGGTTTTATTGTTGATTCTATGGAAGCACTTTTTTGCATCTTAGAGTGGTTTGTTACTTGTAAGGAAACACACAGTTTTTCATTTTAAGCATGGTTTTGGCGTTTGGATTGTTTGCAGTTTTTTTGGTAGTTTGATTTTCATCTCCTACTCGTACAACACACTCATTTTTTTGATTATTAGTTCTCATCAAAGATTGAAGCGTCAATTTAAGACTAAGGGCTTGTTTTCCCCTCTCACTTTGTAAAGTGGACCATAAAACATTGGTGTAAAAATTTGAGTTGACTTTGAGCAACAATTCAGATTTATTTATTCTCTGAATAGATACATCTCAAATTCATTATACAGCAATTTCAGATTGAGAAACGTTTTTACTTTCAATTTGTGGCTCATAAAATCCATAAGCATCCAATATATGACTTAAAACAGATTTTTCCTCCATTTTGAATTGTGCAAAATTAGTGTTTATTAGTTGAGGCGCCTCTAAGCCAATGATTATGTGCTCTTGTTTTCTATTTTCAAATGTTTGTAATCTTTTGCACTAAAAATTACATTTTGTAAGAGATACATTCTTTTGTGGCCCTTTCATGTAATTATGTAGGTTTATTTGTTTATTCATTCAATTTTTTTTCTTTTATAGGTTGCAGTTTTAGAATTGTGACTTAAATTGATAATTCATTTATTATTGGAAGGAAAATGTAATGGGATGCTTGAATCTAAACTAAACTAATTAACAAAACTGAGAAATAAAGATACTGATATAACCAAAAAAATTCCTGATATTCCTATAAATGCACCTTTGCTTTTCAAAAACATTTTTGGGGGATCAAATTTTTTGTTTTATACTTATTTAACTTTCCTGTTTGTGCCAAAAGATTCTGTCTTGAGACCAGTACGAATGTCACAGGAAGAAGATGTGAGAAAAAATGATTGAAACCTTTTTTTTTTTCCTTTACATGCAATTTATTAAAATTTGATATTTGATTATTTAAATCTGCAGAGCTGCTGTGTACAGTTTTCATTGGTGCTTAAATAAGTTTCCAAGCTGTTTCAGTGATAGGAAACATGTAAAACCTATTTTCCGACTGATTTTCACTGGTCTCAAAATATCATAAATAAAAAAGGCTGACAGCATGGAGTTTTGATGGAGTAAATTTATAGTGTAGAAGCCAGCCATCGCTTTCATATGCTCAAGCTGTTTAAGTCAACTTTTTGCGCATTGTCTTTCATTGTTTAAACTGCATGTAGTCAATATCTTTCTAAGTTGAAAGTGTTAGGCCTATTCATTTTTGTGGTCTTAGCGGCTAATGTTTTATGTTGTTTGTTTTTGGTTTTTTTTGTGTGTGCGTTTTTTGTTGTTGTATATTTTATATTTAGAGTCCTTTTTTCATGAAAGAAAAGCGACAAAAAGAGATAAATTAGAGCAATAATTTTTTTAGCTTTTCAGATGTGCTAACCTTTAAAAAAAAAAGTCTTAGAATTCCCATTTCACAAAGGATATTTCTGTTTGGCCCCACAAGTCAGCACTTATAAGATGCTGTAGAAAAATTGAATACCTCGAACCAAGTGCATCAATCTGTCATAATGTTCAGATTTCACTGATAATTGTGTGTGTGTGTGTGTGTGTGTGTGGAAAGGGGGGGCGCTCCTGACTGAAGATCCTTGCAGAACCAACAACAGATGATCCACTGTGGTCATTGAGAGGATTCTACTCTCCTCAGGGTGTTGGGCAGTTTTTTAACAGATTCTGTCCTTTTAAACCAAAGCTAGGGGAAAAGAAGTGGAAAAGCAATAGCCCAGGTGTAAGAAGGGTTGATGCCTGATCACAGTAGTGTATGGACACTCATAGCCTAACAGTCTTTACTTTTCAATCTTCCCTCTAGTAGGCTGTATGAACATAGTAGCAGTTGGCAGTGCATGTTCATTACAATTAGAATAAGGAGTATATGCATTTCTTGGCATGTATAGTATCAGTAGTGCTTATCTATTGTAATACATAATTATACTACACTGTTTTTGCTGTAGTTACTTTAGAGCTCATCGTCTGTGTTGTTTTTGAAGCAAATCAACAAATCCAGATGTTCTCTTTTTTCTTTTTTTTTGGCTTTAAATGTGCTAAAGTATGTGAGAATGGATCAACACTTTTGTGAGAATGTGTACCTTTTAGCTTTCTCTATGAACTTTTTTTTTGTGCTCTTTTTTTTGCTTAAACTTTTTTGTTTTTGTTTTTTTTTTTTATAAACACTAAAAAGTCATAGGCAAGTTCCTTTAAAAAAAAAAAAAAAAAATTTATTCACCATTTTATATAATATTTGGATGATATGCAGCTATTTTGTTCACAAAAACATTTTATGCAAAGACATCTTTTGCCTGCCCCTTTTTCATATAAATGGACTATTAAATGAGACAAGAACAATAAAATGAAATTAATTTGAGCAATTTTTGACAGACTTCATTTTGACTCCTTTTTTATTTGAATTTATCTTTGTGAGGACGTGGTGCCTTGGAGCTGGATAGTTTTTAAAAAATCCTGGAAAATTCACCTCATTCATAGTCCCAAGATGTTAAGTTGTCTAAGACTATACCATGTCAGTATGCTGAGGAATATGAGTTTCACAAATTAAACCAGAAAAATTCATAAAATAACCCCACACCAACTATCCCAAATGTTGTAAGTGTACATCAAGTCCTGCTCCCTTGGCATTTAAGTAATCTGTTCATATTCTAACTTTTTAGTTTATGAATTACTAACCTGCATGCATTGATTTAAGGAGATTCCTTTGGAGGTTTTGAATTTGTCAGTACATTCCCATCTTTTTAGAATGTGTTACCTTTTATTTTTTTAACCATAATTTTTTTCACACTTTCATGGAAACTTTTTTTCAACCAATCTTCTGTGTTTAACTGTGGCGTTATATTAAAACAAATGATGCTTACTTTGTGTTTTCCATTTTGTCCAGACGGATATTTCTATTCAAGCGTTCCACTCGGAAGATCCTAGTAAGGATGATGGATCCCGCTATGACCTGGAGGATGAGGATGATGCGGTGGAGGAAAACAACACCTCTCCCAAGGCTGTGGGTCACAACATCTACATCCTTGCTCACCAGGTATGGGTGGACAAGGATCAGACAATAGTATGACCATTTTAACAACCAGCTTATTATAAAATCCATATGATTCAGAGCCTTATTATTCGTATAACAATCATCTTGTGATTCCAAGGCACTGTCATATATTTCACTAAGTTGTCAAATTTTCACTAAGTTGTCAAATAATTGAAGGCAATCTAGTGCATCAAATGAGGCAAACTCTTGTTGCAATATTACCCAGACTTGAAATCGGAATGTTCTGAGTTCAAATTTGTTGCAAGTTAAGACCTCAGCAAAAGCATTTCACCAGTGAGCATAGTGGAAGATAGATATTTTATATATCCTAAAATTGGAGTGATGGTATGTAAGTAAATACCCATCTATCGATGCCTAATTTTGAAAACAGGTGAACCATGAAAGAAGGTGGTGTTGCAAATGTTCTAAAAGATGTTATTGAAAAGGCTTTTCACCCCACATAATATTTTCAGAGTGCATAGAAATGTGGTCCTAGATATTTAGTCACAATCATACCTTCCACAGAATAAATGTAGGCCTTGGTGTCTTGTAAAGTGAAAATACATATAGTTATCAAACCTGAAACTGAAAGAACCGTTTAATCCCATTGCAAATCTCACAATACTCACAATTATGTAAATTTGTTGCAGCTCAATGATGTTTTTTAATTATATGCAGTGTCATCATGTTTTACTTCCTGAATTTTTTCCACTGGACATAACAAATTCTTTGTTGTCACATCTATCAACACAATTATGTCACATGTATGCCATATTATTAAAGCTTCAATCATAACATGCCCCTTAATATTGCTTACGTCATTAAATGTTGCCAGCTCTCCCAACATAATCGTGAATTGGCTGACATGCTGAGACCTGGAGGCTATGATCTGTTTGGGGACCAGGCACTTGAATACTACCACAAGCACACTGCTCAGATAGAGGTTTGTGCATTCTTACAGCTAATGATTGGGGGAAAATATATCCTGAAGCCTTCAAAATAAAAGAGCAGGAGGTGGAAAGTGAAAACAGTATGTCCTGTAATTGTTGGTGAGGCTGTGTTGTGTTAATTACCTGTAAGTGTATAGTGTAATGCATTGGCCTGTTCTTGCATTTTAACCTTCATTGAACAGGGGCTGTTGGCGTGGAAAATAATGAATGTTTTTTTTTTAGATTCACTTTCTGGATAAAACAATCATGACAATTAAAAGTAAAAATGCTGCAATGACAAGTTGTAAGAACATTATTTCTTTTTGGCTACATAGTTATATTCAAGTGCATATTGAAACTGGTCGTAAAAAGTTTATATTATATGGGGGGGGGGGAATGCTTTTCAGGCAAATTTGTTCTTTATTTTTCTCTGTTACATGGCTGTTTATTTTTTGCCATAACTTTTTTTTTTTTGTTTTTTTTTTAATTTTTTTTAATATCTTTATGAAATAAACTGTGACATGCTCAGAAAAAAGTGGATTTTAAATACAATGATTTTCAAACACAACATGTTAATTGCATTATTTTTTTAAAATTGGGTGTCTTAGATTTTTTCAAAATTTAATTTTTTTCTTTTTTAAACATTTTCCACTAAAACTTTGCTATTTGTGAGTGGATTTGGTCAAACTTGATGTAGTTGTTCAAAAACATGTGCCAAACAAATGTTCAGAGCTTTATTTTTTTTTAGAATACACTGTGAATATTTCTATTCTTGAAAAAAAAAAATAGATTGGTGAAAGTGTCAAAATTAGAAATTTCAAACAGCAGTATTTCAACAATTTTTTTTTCAGTACATGTGTCAAATATAAAAATGAGCTATCTGTTCGTTTGTAAAGGACCATCTGTAGATTATGTGAACCAAAATTGAAGTTAATCTGTCAGTAACTTTGTGAGTTTTAGTCATTCCAAAAAAATATTCCACACAGCATCCCTCACTCTTCATTTAAGTCCCCCGGCTAGCACACCCCAGGTCGACCTGACGTAGGTCAAGCAAGAGTCATTAACGAGTCACCTGCAGATCATGTAGTATACAAACAGTGGGCTTGAAACAGTTAAATTTTAAGGTTCAGGTTTGAATAACTAACCGATCCAATGAGCCAACACTTTGCACGATTTTTTTTTCCAAATGAACATTTAAATTATCATACTGACGATGAATGAAAACGGGACTTCTATCATGAACACTTTCAAAGCTACAGCCCTTTCAAGTTTGAATGCTTTCTCTATTTTAAGACATGCATTTTGTAGCTTTTGCTTATTTTTTAATGGTACGATTTTGATGCAACTTGTGCTAAATGTAAGAAAACACCTTAATTTAATACTCACTGATAGTCATCTCTTTTGCTTTTTAAGTTAGACCCCCATTCAATACATATCCATGGTAAAAATCCAAGTTGTGCCTGACAGGCATACTCCATGCAGAGGGTAAATAACTGTACAATAGTAACTTTTTTATAATTTCTCAACTTATTACTGATAACTAACACAAATGCACAGGCATAAGGAAAGCACATCTTATCACAAAAAATAAATGTAGATTAAATACTGAATAAATACAGAAGCCAATTGTGAATCACAGTAAAATAAATCCCAGATTTTATCACAAGCAAATAAATAAAAAATATTATTGTTAATGCTTTATACAGAATCTCGGAGAGCAGGTGCCTCTTGCAATAAATGCAATGATAGTATGAATTTTAACTTAGACATGTCATTTTTTATTCCTCTTGCTCTTGTTTCAAGAAGTCCAATCATCTGGTGACTGTTTTCAGTCCCCTGCTCTCCTAATAGTCTGAGTCCAAACAAAGGTTGTTTTATGCATGGAATGCATTGTTTTTCTAGTAGGTGTTGCTTTCCCCTTTACGTTGAAACGTTCTTTTGTATGTGGCCATGTAGAGTCTATTGCATTTTCTGTTTCTTGAATTGAAGTAATTGGTCTATAATTGTCATGTTTGTTTGTATGATGCATTGCGACTCATGTAATCTCTATGTGTCTGTCATTGATACATAATTGCTGTTGGGGATTGGGCTGATATTGTTTTCATGTAGATCTGTCTGTCTAGCGGTTGTACTGCTGCTTTGCAGTGTCCCAGTCTGTCACACGATGACGAGTATGTGGTTTGTGGGGTGTTTTTATTGTTTAGTGCTGGTTGGCACAAATTTTGCCTTCTCAAGCATCCTGTTGTAAGTGTTGCCCTATGTTTGCACGATGCACATTGAACACTAATCAAGTCTTGATCAAATGAACACCATTTATCCTTACACTGTTAGTAAGTCACTCTTGCTATCAGAAATGAAGGTGCACTGCGTCGTTATTTTTAAATATTTTTCAACTGGAAATATCACTTATTGCATATAAATTTGGAATGTGTGTTATTGTTTTTAATAATGTGAAAACCATAAAAAAAGTAAAGTGGAAACCAGGAGTAGGGTCCTGATTGTTCTTGGCGTACGGCATTTTAGGTAGTTTGCCATTGCTTTCCTCGCCGCCTTTACTTTCGCCTGGTCTTAAGAGGCCTAGCTACCCATTTAGTGCTGGGTGGACACAGAGGAGCAATGAAAATCTGATTTGGCCCACACTGGAAATCGAACCCTGGACCTTTTGGATGGTAGCCAACTGCCCTACTAGATGAGCCACCGCTCCTCCTCTCTCCCCCCCCCCTCGTGAAAACCATAAATAAATAAAAAAACCACAATAAAAAGATGAGCTCAAATGTTTTCTTTGATTATTTTTTTTTCTATTTGGATATCATGAGCAGCTGTCCACAAATGCGGCATAGTTCATTTGAAATATTTCTGTGGGTACGTGAGAGTGATCCATTTCGTGTACTACAATAAGGTCTATGTAATACCCAGAATTTTAATAGGGATACATATATGGTATTATTAGTGTGCATACAAAAATTTGACAACAAGAATTATCACTTTGAAATGAAAGAAAAATGTGTTTTCATTAAGATAGAAAAGAATAAAAATAAATTGAACCATAATTTGAGCTATAATTTATTAACACAAATATATTAGTATTCTCTTAAATATTATCTTAAAGACTAGATTAGCAAAATTTTCACAGACTATTCATACTTACAAATTTGGGGGTAAAAATGCCAAATTTTCAGACAAGTCAAGACAAAATGTAAAAGAATAAAGGCCGATCAACGGAAATACTCCTCTCACGCGTCGTTGTGCTGTTGTAATGATAAAAATAGGGGTGCTATGATTATTTTACTGCTGCATTCTACTTGCGAGCATGGGAAGACTGAACAAGAAAGGACTGCAGCCAGTCTGACCCCGGGCAAGTTTTGGTCAGCTGTCAAAGGGGGAAAATGTACGGGCGCAAGATGTTCGCCAGCACCCAAACTAAAGTACAACGAAATGTGAGAAAAATACACACCATGCCTTAGCAACCATGTGATAACAAATTTTTTTTGGCGTTAGATTTCGCATATTTATTACATAAGGATCATTTGAATGAAGTGTCGGTCCTCTATTAGTATCCCTTTAGAAATTGGATCTGAGGTGTAGCTCCCCTCCCTTAGGGATTATTTTAAACAAATATCCCCTGAACATAAAAGCATCATTGGAATGAAGTTTTGAAAAAAAAAATTAAAATTATTGTAGTTTTTTGAAGGTTAAGTACCTCCTGACATCAATGTTTTGAATATTCCTGTGCTCAAGACAATCTTTTCAACCTCTTTCTTTTTGCATCTTTACCCACATTTTCATGGTGTATTTGATACATCCATTAAAACCCAAAGATGAGCACATTTATTTATAAACATGGAAAAGCAAAAGAAAGTTTTTGTAAAACTCATACCTTTATCTTAATTTAGTATCATTCTCTTGTCCTTCCAGATTGTGCGCCAAGATCGCACCATGGAACGAATTGTTTTCCCCATACCAGAAATTTGTGAGTATCTGACAAAGGAAACAAAGCTGAGTGTGCTCAAAAACACAGAACGTGATGAGCAAGGAAGTAAAGTGGCTGATTTCTTCTCAAGGCACAACCAGATGTTTAGTGAGATGAAGTGGCAAAAGAAACTACGTAGTAAGCACATACAAAAAATGATGATAGAATCATATCTGTTCATTCGCAAGTATACAAATAACAGAACAAAAAGACAAAAATAGAACAAACTGTCACTTAATGTGTAATGTGTTACAGTTTTAATAGAAAATCTTATTATTAATAAAGCTGAATTAAAAAAAAAAAAGAATTTTGAATTATTTAAACTGAATAGGGGACTGTGAAATGAGTGTCCTTGATGAGATACTCATCCACCTTTTATATTTTGAGAGAGAGAGAGAGAGAGAGAGAGAGAGAGAGAGAGAGAGAGAGAGAGAGAGAGAGAGAGAGAGAGAGAGAGAGAGGGAGGGAGGAAGAGAGAGAGAGAGAGTTCTAATTTAAAAGTATTGTATCAGATTCATTATTATAGACCTCAGAAATCTGCAAAGGAAAAATGATTGCTCTAAAAAAATTATGTTTTAAGGTAATGGTTACCTGCATGTAAATAAATAATAAAATCAGAATTTTTTAATGAATTTTATTTTCTTTCATAAATACTGCTGTCTAATGTAGTTCTGTGTATTTAATGAAGGTATAATCACCACTTACAGATTTTTTTCTGTGTTGAAGAAATGGTAATTAAAATAAAAAGAAAGAAAAATCATAGTTGGTCAAATTTTTTGACTGTCTTTTTTTTTTTTTTTACCTCTTGCAAGATGTAGATGCTTTCACAAAGCTTTGAGGAAAAAACCCATAAATTAGAAAAAAAAAAAATGAAGCACAGCCAAATTTTACCCAAGATATGGAATGGAAAGAGGAGCTGTAGTGAAGATGTCAATTTTTTTTTTTTATTATCTCCGTCCATAACCAGTGCAACCTGTGATGTTTTGGTTCAGCAGCCACATGGGTCTTTGGAACAGCATCTCTTTCAGCTGCGCAGTCATCATCAACCTTCTTGTTGCAATCTTTTATCCCTATGACACTCTTGACTTTCGTAAGTTGTTAGTACAGTAATCCCTCCTTCGTTTAAAACTCCATTTTTGTTTGGTATTTTAAAAAAACAGAGAAATGCAAATCTATGGTTAGCTAATAAAGCTTTTTACTGTTTTATGCTTTATTTAATGTATTCAACTGAGACTGAATTTTCTGCCTGTTTTATACAAAATGATCTCAGACTTTTTGAGGCCTTTGTCAGATCACTGAATTGGTTGGAGGACTTGCATTGGTGATAGATTTCAGCGCAAAATTGCTAGCCACTGAACTGCTGAACTCTGTCACAGCTCAACAGAGTCTTTTTAAAAGTTACCCTTATTGTATCTTGTTAGGTAAATCTATGGCACTTCCACAAAATGAGTTGCTTGGAGTTGCAGTTCTGCTTGATTGACTTTTAATTAAATCATGAACTAGAGGGGTGAAAACTATTCACTTCTCTATGTGAATTTTTTTTATAGACAATGCCATAGACTTTCTGTGCATAGGCATTGCTTTTATGATATTGTAGAACAAAATAAATATACATTCTCTAATTTTTAATAGATGTTAAAATATACAAGACAAGGATAATGCAGGAGATTGAATGAAAACAATGCCTCAAATAGTTTTTGTGTAATCAGGTGGTAAAATAATGCATTAATTGCATTAGAAATATACAGAGAAAGGAATGTATTAAAAGCCCTGTTAAAGGAAACAAGATTGTTAATATTTTTCTGAATTTGCTGCTTTATCAAAGAGGAATGGGTTGCTTGTGAGAGTTTGTGAGATCTGTGTAAATATTTTGTTGGAGGTATTTGTGACAATGGTTCCCTATGAAAGATCTACCGTGATATGCCTGTGCTGTAATTCTATGTTTGTTAAGTACCGTGTCTATTGTAGAGAGGGCTTTGTGTGAAATGGAAGAAAGAAGTTGCTCTGTTTCGAGTATGTTTTGCGTATGTTTGTCAATGTCTGATTGTGTCTCACTAGAAACCAAATAGCCCTCCTCATGTTGCAATTTATTTTCTAAATCTGAACCAAATGGACGCCAGTGTGAGCCATACTTTATCAAAGTTTGCCCCAAAGGCATCAGGAACTCGTGTCTTTGTGCTGCAATTTATGTGTCTTAATCGTGTGCTGTGTCTTCTTACAATTTATGATGTTTTTAAACAATTTCTAGTAAAATGTAAAGGTAAGGAGAGCTAACACTATCTAACTTTATGTCTAATAAGGGTGTTTGCAGAGCTTTGTGATATTAAGCAACTTTTTTCTAGCCAGAAGAATTGTTAAGAAAAGCAGAATTTTTGGCAAGTAAGCTTTTCAGTGATCTAGGTTGACACTGATCATTGGATTCATGCATACCTCATCGAGGCATCAGGCACCACAGACATGGATAAATGACTGATGGACCTGAGAGGCCATACATTTGCACAAAAATTCATAGTCATTATTCAGAGAAACCTTAAGTTTTTTTGTTTCTCCAAGAATGGGACTGTAGTGCTTTGAGATCACTAGCCAAGCCACCTTCGAAAAATCAAATCATGTTGTCAAGTGCGTCGCAATGGCTATGACTATTGTGTTGTAGTGTGCATTTAGTTTGGCTTTGTTGGCTATTTGAAATGTAAATTTTAATAAATTCCTCCCCCCCTTTCTCCCCATTTTTACTCAAAACTCATCTTGTGGAAAAGATTCCCCCCTCACCGCCATGTAAGCATGTTTTGTTTATCATATCAATGTAGCAAACTGTCTACAAACCTAGGTAAATCTTTTATCCTACCATATGGCACCTCATACCCAGTTGTGTCTTCCTTTACAAATAATCTATTCTCTACCTGCACAAAATCTGACACTGTTTCCCTAGAAACTTCCCAAATTGATCTTTCAATCTCTGTCTGTATTCCTATCTTTTTCAGCACACTACCACGTTTTCTACCCTGCCTCAAACTCAAACCAAATTTCACTTTCACTGCTAGTGTATGATGGTGTGAAATTTTTAATTTTTGTTTAAATGAAGTCTCTGTTGCAATGTTTTACCTGCAATCTACTACTAAAAGTGCTCTTTTTAACTCTGACACTAGTTGAATTTCATGGCTTTGGGTAAAAAAATTGTTAGGGCCTTGAGCTAAACTTGAGATGCAGCAATGGTTGGTCATGGTGCTCATCGTGTAAGTTGTCTGCATCTGTAGGTCCAGTCATGGAATATGTGTTTTATTGGAGTCTATGTCTCTCTGTAGAATTGGCTGTTCTTGTTTTGTGTTTGACACAGCCACCGACAACGCCGTATCAGTGACTGCGTAATGTACAGTCCTCTGTAGTGGTAATCGATGGTAAAGATAAAAAATATTCCACTAAAGAAAGACTTCCGGTATCCGTTTATAACACTCACACATAGTGTAGGATTCCCAAAGAGCGACTGGGTTTTTAACAAGATGTAAAGAAAATAATTCCAAAAACAATGATGTTGATACTAAGAGTGGTTTTGAAGATATTGTGAAATGAAGAAAGAGAGTTTTTCTATTTTGTTCTATTTCCTCAAGCCACTGCTCTAGTGTTTGCGCAATGCTTTTATCTCCGTTCAGGTCTCTGTCTGGGCCGACATTGATTGATGACCCCAGGTGTGGCTTTTAACAAGATTTCAATTGCATTAGTTCACAGAGGGTTTCGGGTCTGCTTACTCAGTCACATGAACTAAAATGTTATTTTTAAGGCCAAATGCTACACAGTGTAAGCTGTGAACCATGAAATGCTATCGAAGAAGTGGCCAAACTAATACACATTATGGTTAATAAGAAATTTTTAAATTGTAGGCAACTACAAGATAAGAGCATGTGCAACTTTTTAACTTTTGAAAAAAAATTGTATTTTGATCTTTACCTTGTCAAATACTTATTGATTAGCATGTATTTCGTTTTTTCCTATTATGCCTTTCAGATTCAGTCGGTATGCGTTTCAATGGTCTCCTATGGGGAGCGGTGATGATTTGTACTGCCATAGTGGTTTTCTTCCCACATCCGCTGGGCTTCAAGACCCTCTTAGCATCTATTATATTACGCTTCGTGTGCACCTTTGGGATTCGCTTCACACTTTTTCTCCTTGGCTTGATGAATGTAAGTGATGAACCCAAAATATGCTTTTACAATTTATACAAATTTTTTAACACAAATTTTTGAGCCAAATTAAAAAAAAAAAATTTTTTTTTACTTATTCTTTTGGAATAAAGTTTTTCTCTTCCTAGTTTCTGTTAATCCAGAACTTAGTGTCAATGGCTTATGGTATATAAATGTCATCTATTGAATGATCTCATGCTTGTTTAGTAAATATAATTTTTTTTTTTTGTTTTTTTTTTGTATTTTTTTTTCCTATGTAGCATATAGCTTGTATAAAATTTAAAGGTTTAGTAATTGAAGGTAATTTGATTTCAAAATTTTTGTTTTGATGGCCTGTAGCTGTTTTCAAGAAAATGTTATCAAAGTTTGCAGACATCCTCTCTACTGCAGCAAATTAAAGAACAATACCATCAGTGTTAAGTCTATGGACAATACTGCTTTTCATTTTGCCAAGGCATCTCTGGTTGTATGTTATATTCTGTTCTCTTCCTCTTGCTTACTGTTGAGAGTAGCAAACGCTAGTTGTGTTGACATTAAGAAGGAGTATGATCTTAGCATTTTAGAGTTTCTCTGTTTGCATTGCTTATCTTTCAAAACTACTTGGTTCATTTAATGAAGTGGAACAAAATACGACAAGTCACAAAATTTCTGCTAAAATTATGGAGGGCAAAATGCTAACCGCAAAATTATTTCAAGTGAGATACTTTGCAGCATGAATAAGAGTTGAAAGTTTTAGTATATTTGCAGCAGTCACCTATGATTTGGACCGGAGTTCTTTAATGACAAAAGTAGTCTAGCATTTTCTGTTACCATTTAATATTTCACATATATCTACAAAATACGTGTAGCAGTTTCACAAAAATGAATTCAGTTGCAGATGTGCATGATGACTATAAATGTGAACCATTAACTAGAGAAGAAAAAATTACTCACCTCTCTATGTGGAAAACTTTCTATAGACATGCTATAGACTTTCTGTAAGTAAAGAATTGTTAAATTTTTACCTCTTTTGACTTTTGACTCCTTTTGTGTGACTACTACACATGGACGTAAAAATAAATTTCTTAGGCTAATTATGCCACAAACTGTCTCTTTTTGTTTTGTCATCACACATATCCTCCGCATCAAAGGAATACATTGTCTTAGTAACATAATAGTTATC
Organism: Plakobranchus ocellatus; assembly: GCA_019648995.1. Lineage (NCBI taxonomy): Eukaryota > Metazoa > Mollusca > Gastropoda > Plakobranchidae > Plakobranchus > Plakobranchus ocellatus. The sequence continues at coordinate 4,171,189 of BLXT01004610.1, forward strand.
TCAGTCAGACACATTTTTAATAACTGGGCGCTTGATAAATTTTTTTACCATTTACCAGGATTGCATTTATGTATAGCCTATATTTTTTTCTCACTTTTCTGTATTTTTATCAAAGCGGTAGTAAACAATATTTTTCCTCCCTCTTTTGTATTGTTAAGCTTATCAACAAGTTTGTGTTCATGGTAAGCCTTCTTGGGAACCGAGGCGTGCTCATCAAGCCAGTGAATGAGATCCTGTCTGACTTTGACATGGTTTACCACATCGGCTACTTCATCCTCTGTGCTTTAGGCTTCTTCTGTCATGAGTTCTTCTTCAGTTTGTTGGTAAGTCAGACATATGCCTGAAGCTAAACTAAAATATCATTGGTTGAAAAGTACAAAATCACAAAATTATACATTAATGAGTAACTTGTAACTCTTTTGTGAAACCTGGCCCGTAACAATTTTTTTTTCTCTGATCCAATTAGGAGTGAAACTTACTTGCACAGAAGTAATTCAATAGAGAGTGATCATTTTTCCATAGCAAACGTAATGTTTTTGCTTAAAGTAAGAATTGAAAGAATCAGAGAGGTTCATTACCTTCAATACCAGAGCACTGTTCTAACTCCTGCTCCACAGCTGCTTGATGTGATCTACCGAGAAGAAACGTTGCTAAATGTAATCAAGTCGGTGACAAGAAATGGTCGGTCCATTTTGTTGACAACAGTTCTAGCTGTCATCCTGATTTATCTCTTCTCCATCATTGGCTTCATCTCATTCCAAGATGATTTCCTCATGGAGGTTGAGCCCCAGAACCTGCTCGCAGATAATTCCTTTAACGACAGCCACTCAGTCAACTACTCTCACCCAGGTATAAACCTCTACTGTGTGCGACTGACCAAGTTAGGGGTCAACTATTGCTTTTACCATTAACTCTGTTTCTCTGTTGCCCCTTTACGCTTTCTAACTAGTAATGTTTTTTTTTTTTGAGGGGGAGATAAAAAACACAACTATTGTGTACAAACTTTTTATTTATCTTGCCTCTTCTTTTTTTTCTCCCTTGCACTTCTCAGTTTTGATCTTCCCTCTGTATCTCTCTCTTTCAGAACATCTTAAATAAATAAATTAAAAGAAAAATCAAATAAAAGCTTTTTACAGGTGTTATTTGCTCAAATTTTATTCATTACCGCGTCTCCCCCCTACTGCTAATCCAATGTGACTTGCACTAAGATTATATATTTTACTTTCACAGATGGTAATGTAAGCTCCTGTGCTGCAGATGGAACAAACTGCACTGAGACAGAAGAGTCTTACATCTCACAGATTCTAAACACAGGTAACAGCATGATTCTCTCTACTGGTTTGTTACGTTTCTTTTAAATTTTCTTATGGATGACATACATATCAAACCTCTGAAGTCCCTATCCACAAAGAAAGCACTTCGAAGATTTGGTATACCTGCCACTGTTTTACTTGTAGGAAAGGAAATTTTGTTTCTCCATCTCCTTTTTTTGGGTTTCCTCAATGCAGTGAGCCATCACTTCGAAAAAAAAAATAAAAAAGCTTGTAAAAATAATCTAAAAGATGGAGAGGGAGACTATTTATGTTTTGCCTTGTTATCAGTTATTGCTAGATAAACTGAAGAAGTTCATTAAGATCTTTGTGGATGTCTTGACCTTAGCAGTCATTGATCCCTCATATTCATTAATGCATATGTTTCAATGAGGAGACTGTTTCCCTGTTTAAAAAGTGATGGTATATTTTAGGATCTTATTGAATATTGTAAAGCGTTCCCCTGATATTAACCTAGTGGCTCTCATTCTGTGCTGATTTTCCTTGTCTTCATTCCAGGGGCCATAGGAGACAGTGAGGAGGAGGAGGGAGATAAGATGCGAGCATGTGACTCTCTTATCATGTGCATCATCACCAGCATCAACCAGGGACTACGCAATGGTGGTGGCATCGGAGATGTTCTACGCAAGCCTAGCAAAGGGGTATGAAACTTGATAGCTAAGCTCATGTTATCTTTGGGGCTAAATCAGTAATAGTCAAAAAATAAATTTATCAAGTTCATTAGGTATTTTAAAGATTTTTCACTGTCTCCAAAGTGTTTTTTGTATAGGTGTGTGTGTGTGTGTGTGTGTGTGGGCTAACTCTGTAATTATTTCTTTACTCTAAGGTACAGCACAGATTAAAGTTCACAGTATCATATATCAGTACATATGTGCAAAAATGAAATGAAGCAGAAAAAATACATATTGTGTAGCAGTCGCAGAAAAGGATTAAGTTGACAAACTAAATTAATGTATTTGAATAAAAACCCTCAAGCGAAGAAGTAAAAATTACCAGTACAAAATGAACAGAAGATTTCTAGTTTAACCATTAGCAGTTCTGCTTGTAGAGAAATGTTTAATATTTATCTTCTCTTATAATCAAGGGCTTTTGTCGAAAGTAAATCAATTGATCTTCAATTTGACTATTTTTATATGTCTCCTACATATTTGTGGTGAATAAGACAGTCACATGGTTCTTCTCTTTGCCTTTATCAGGAGCCACTGTTTTTGGCCCGTGTTGTCTACGATCTGCTTTTCTTCTTCATTGTGATCATTATTGTCCTGAACCTCATCTTTGGTGTGATCATTGACACATTTGCTGATTTGAGGAGTGAAAAACAGACCAAGGATGAGATACTCCGAAATTCTTGTTTTATTTGTGGTATGTCAGCAAGCTTGCCATTGATTTCTCTTTTACTTTCTAGTTTAAAATTCAGTTTTGGATGTATTTTTGATCATGAACTTTTTTATTCACCCATATTATATAAAAGAATAAGTTTGAAAATGCAGAAGACAATTTGAAACAATTCATGAAAAGTAGTAACCTGTCATGAGAAAAATATGCAATGAGAATCTGACTTTGAAAATAATTTTTTTTTTTAATAATGACAATGCCTTTTTTTTTTAAGCAATTAAAAAGATAAGACCTGTTGCAGGCAAAGATATGCTAAATCTCCAATCCGAAAGTGTGTGATTAGTGATTTATTGCTCATTTGTGTGGTCTTTTGAAAAAGTCTTGTGGAAATTCTAAACTTTTTAAAAAGAAAAAAAAGCAAGGCACAAATTGAACTTGCCTAAATAAACTTAATATTTGTGTCCATGTGTAGGTCTGAACCGAGCATCATTCGACAACCGCTCTGTAACTTTTGAGGACCATATTAAACATGAGCACAATATGTGGCACTACCTGTACTTCATTGTGCTTGTCAAAGTGAAGGACCCTACAGAGTTTACAGGGCCAGAAAGTTATGTGGATGCAATGATAAAGGTAGATTGTGTGTTGCTCTTTCTCCAAACAGCTTTAGCCTTCTTGAATTTCTCTTGATAAGTAACTTGTACAAGGACAAATGTGACCCATCCTTAGAAATGTATTTGTAGAGAACCGCCCAGTAGAGTGGAAAGCAAAATATTTGAAAACAATTGAAGACAATGCAAACATGTTTTTTGCACAGTACAAAGAGCTACAGTATAATCTCATATATTAAAATTATATTATCTTCTATGTAGGTAACAGTAGTAAAAGCTGAAAATCCTGCCCTGCTTGTGGTTTCTATTCTCACAGCTATACTTGCATTGGATAATAAACATCTGTGGTCAAACTGCTATGGTTGTTTTTGGACTGCAGATGGTGGGGTGTCGCTACCAGAGCTTTCAGGGCACTTGAGTTATAGTTAGAATTGTGTTGCTACAGGGGCCATACAACTGCCCTAAAACTCCCTTAAGACTGGTCCCGCAACAGTAGCGAGACACCTAAAAGTCTTAAAAGACTGGTCCCGCATGGCTTGCGGGACCGACTTTAAGGTTAGAAACCTACCTTAAAATACCGCAGGTGGTGCGAGATCAGTCCCGTACTGTAACAGACGAGATTGCTAGAAACTGCACTTAAAAGGTTTTTGCAACTGAACGGTCATCCCTGATTTTATACGATGTAGAGAACCAAAATATAGGCTTGAAAAGCTGATAGTTCATACTGAAACTAGATCTAGGCCTAGATCTATGTCCATGCTGTTTAGCTTGTTTGCATCATTTCAGAGGCACGCAGTTTGTTTGAAACGTCTCAAGAAGAGTCAGATTTTGATTATAATTCAGATTTAGATCCAGAATTCACCCCAAACCCAGATTGTAGATCCAAATTTACCATTAGACCTAGGCAGTCAGAGTCAGAATCTAGCTCAGATGAGGAGTCCAGGCCTTCGAAAAGACCGACCCACTACATAACACAATAATTTGTTTTTCACATTCCTTTTTGCAGTCTCAGTCTCAGATTTTGAGATGCTTTTTACTTTGGTAAATAAAAAACTGAAAATTCAGTTTTAATCTATTTTGTTGGAGATTTAGTGTGATGTGGGAGGGTGTGTCGGGGTGTGGGAAAATTTATGCGAGGAGCAATTTAGGGACCTTTTTTGAAAAATCATGAAAAAAAAAGTTACAAAGAAAAGTTCAAACTTTTTGTAAATTAAGTTTTGTATTTGAAAATTCATCTCTATAAATTTTAGATTAATCAAATCAGTAGTTTTTTTTTCATGAATAAAAACACCCCGAAAGCTCAGTCCTGGGTGCTCAGTAGCTCACTGCAGGCCCAGTCTCAAGTGAGATAATCTGCAGAGTATTTTTCAAAACTTTGCCTTAACTGCTCATCCTGTGAGGTGCAAACAAGTCTGTGAACATTGATTGGTAAACAAACTAAACAGAGATAGTCACTTTTAAACTTTCAACTGCATAACTTACAAAATCAAATATGTGAACTCATCTTTTGCCTTATTTGCATTTATAAGAATTTTTTATTCTTTTTAAAATTTTTAACACTTGTCTTTCTTATGAGAGAAGTCTATTTAGAATGTTCCCTTAACTCCCCTTACAGGAGCGTAACCTAGAATGGTTTCCACGCATGCGAGCTATGTCTTTGGCAGCTGAGGACAGCGAAGGCGAGCAAAATGAGATCAGATCCCTGCAGGTGCAGCTTGATGCAACCACGCGACTTGTGCAGAAACTGTCTGACCAGCTTTTAGAGCTAAAGGAGCAGGTAATGTCCTGGCAATGTTTTAGATGCAGAAATATGACTAAGTGAGCTCAAATCATATCAGCTCTTTATTTATTGGGACTTACGTATCAATTCCTGCCCAGTTTGAAGATTTTTTTTATAAGGTCAGCATTTTTCAGTTCAACAACACTCATATTGTAAAGTGTATGGTCAAAGAACAAAAGCCACTGCCTCCTCACATGCCTTTTTCTTTTCCTTCATACACCTTGGCAATTTTGTTTTGTGTGATGGGTTAGTGTTATGATTAAAACAATAGAGAATTAAATTTTGTAATAGTTAACTTTATTCTGTGCAATTGCTGCATTCTTTATTGTCAGATAAATTTTGTGGTATGTGAGGTAAAGTTGTTTTCTTTTTGTGGCTAAGAAACATGTCTAGATATCAGGTAAACATGGCATGCAGACTGCATTGGGAACTTTCTAAGCCTTCAATACGAAATAAAATATTAGTCTCTGAGCTTTGCTGTGTTGAGACCATGTAATGTAGCATTATGATTCTATGCCAAGATATTGGCTTTGAATTTTTTTCCTAAAGCTTTGGAGAAAAGGTAATAGCAAACTTTACATTCCTCTTTTCTTAGAAGTTGATATGAAGTGTCCAAGCTACCAAGACTGGTCTCCAGACATTTTATTCTTCTCAAAAGGATAGAGAATTTTTCAGTGTAAATGTGTAGTTTCAATGCCATCTTCCGCAAAATCTTAAGGCTTTAATTTATTCTCAGATGACGGAGCAAAGAAAACAGAAACAACGCTACGGCCTACTGCAGACCAACCCTGTACCCATGGGCATGGCTGGCCAGTATTAACAGCCTGGGACGCACCTTCACAAAATTGGAGAGGTTTTTTTTTGCTCATGCTTGAGGAGGATTGCACTTACACTCCCATGCCTGAAGATAACAGCTGGCAAGTTAGGAGAAAAATTGAACATTTAATATGTTATTTAGTCAGGTCCTTTTTTTCTCTTTTCCTTTCTTTCATGTGATAAGCTGAAGCAGCAAACATCGAGAGCTATCCCTATAATTCATATGCATTCCTATTTTTACCTTACCCATTCAAGCTACGTTATCCAATTTTAGTGAGACTGATTCGTTTTTGGGTTCTGCCTGCTAAGCTTAAACTCTAAACTGCTGCCTCTTACCTGAAACTTCATCTCACCATGATGAATAGGCTGATCATGAGATACATGTAAATTAAAACATCCAAAAGCACTTGCTTCACCTAAGATACCATCTTTTTAAAACCCGATGTATATTGAGACTGCTATCTCTTATTTTTAATTTTTGAAAGTACTTTTAAGTTCGGCATGGTTTGGTAGATAAATCTGGGCCTTTTAATATGGGAGCACACATTCCCACTAACTGTAGGTTATATTGCAACATTTGATCCTTTCAGGCATGAAAATAATATGTAAAGAACAATGAAACAGATGAGTGTGTTTCATTTTTTTTTTATTCATTGCTATTCAAAGTGCCAAAGCCAAAAATACTAGCTTGATGCATCAGTGTCTTCAGTTTGTCTCACAGGCATGATAAAAAAAATCACTTTGAATTGTATAAAGAGCCAATTTTTGAGAATTTATCTTGGGTAGATTTGTGATTTTACTCTTTGTGTTGTAGTTTTTTTCATTTTTTTTCATTTTCTAGGTGTGTTACTTATTCTATTGTTGTTGGTCATCCTAAAGTCTGTTACCTGTTCATCATAATATGTTTTTGTTCATGTTTGATTCATCATTGTCGTATATCTTAAGAAAAATTTAGACATTTTTGTATTAGCTCAATTGATTTATCTGCAAGAAAATTTCATCATGGTTTATTCTTTTTTGTGTTTTTCTCTCATTCTTTATAATAACATTAAGCTGTTGTCTTAAACCATTTTTTTAAAAAACTCTTCTGTATTCTCTAGATCCTTTTCATATGTTTTTTATCACTTGAACAAAGTAACCATGTTGTACTTTATAATTTATATTTTCTATCTGTAAATGTGTTCTTGTAAACTCAGTAATATAGAAAAATAAAACATATTTTCATCTAAATAATTTCTTTTGATGCACCAGAACTTTATATGGCAAGATAATTGCTGTGTTCACCTATATTTGCATAAAGTTTTGGACCTTTCGTAAATACAAAAAAACTAAAAATGAAATACAGGACAATCAAATAGTTTGTAGGATTGCAGAAGTGCGTTTACACGACAAGATGGCAACTTTAACCTTTCAAAGCTGAAATGTGACTTGATGTTCGTGTGTGTTTGTTGTTGTTCATGGATGCCACAGCATTATGAGAAGCAAAGATGGCAGCAACACAAGATCTTCAGTGTTTTCTAGGAGGGAGGAATACATTTGTTCACAATACATTTGTTCAGGAAATGACACTGTTCATGATGTTCGCTGCTAGTTTTATAATCAAAGGTGATTAAATTGTTTTGGGGCTCAAGTCATGATATGCACTTTCAAAGCAGTTTTTAACCAAAGCGACCACCATCTTGTCCCACCAGTATAACACACTTATGTCTTGAGACCAATCCTATCAATTTAGTGTCATTTTTGCCCTTCTTTTCACTGCTTTATTTTCTTTAGCTATCCCCCACCTCCCAAGAACAACCTTATGTCTGTCTTCACCATTGTATGCTTACTAACTCCATCAAGGATTTGAAATGTTCAAAAAGTAGATTCTGATTCCATTGGACTGGTCTTGAAGCATGCAGAGAAAATTGTGAGAGCATTTTTACAAACTCATGTTTTATTGTTGCACTGTCTGTTATTGTTGTCTATTGTGTATTTAATACAGAAAAAACCACCAGCTTGCCTTCACCTTTTCTGTAAGTGCACTTCAAATGTGCTTGAATTACAGCAGATCCTTTTTGAGATCTCTCTCTCTCTGAAACTTCAGTAGTTTTTAAAATGTATTTTCAATTTATTCTTTCTCTCTCTCTCTCTCTGAAACAATTATTTTCTGTGAGCGTCTGTTCATATTTGAAGTCTCAAATGTCTCTCAAAAGTGGCCAACATGAATAATATTATTTAGCTGCTACCTTACTCTTCGGCAGAGTTAAACACAAAATTTAATTTTAATTTGAGAGATTTTCTATGTAATATGTATTGTTGATCTATTGTTGTTTTTTGTTTCTGTTAAAAACTAGGGAATCATATGCCAATATTGACTTGAGGTTTTTTTTTTT
>BLXT01004610.1:4311750-4327228 GCA_019648995.1 Plakobranchus ocellatus
TTATTATTATTATTATTATTATTATTATTATTATTATTATTATTATTATTATTATTATTATTATTATGATGATTATTATATTATTATTATCATTATTATTATTATTATTATTATTATTATTATTATTATTATTATTATTATTATTATTGTTTTTATTATTATTAGTTGTATTATTATTATCATTATTATAGCTATTCTGAAAATTTTAAAATACCTTTGCAATCAACACACAAATATGTTGATATTTTTTCAATGTTGCGGTGATCCTTTTTATAAAATCATTCTCGAAAAGCACAAATTTAAAATTTTGGCGATATAATCTTTGAACACTTTACGCAGCTGCACAAATAAACTGTTCATGCATCATAGTTTCAAATGCGTTTCTCTTCTCACTTTTTTTTGTAATTTGGAGTTGAATTTATAAGAGATAAGAAACGAACGCAATGCGTTATCTATTACGTAGAATAAAGTTTCGAGGCGTCGGTGGCACAGTGGTAACGAACCCGCTCTGTCGCGGCTTGCAAGTCCCGTCACCGAAACTCTGGCCTGACGGGGGCCTGACAGTCTGAGATCACGCTGTTTGGACTGGTTATACACAAAAGCCAAACTATGAAGTTTCAATTTTAAGGCGGCAGGCATAGCTTGCTCCCTCGCAATGCGCAGGGCTTTTCTCTCGTGGGTGGAGCTCCTGCTCTAGTGCCTGACAAGATAGGGCCCAAAACCATGCGACCACCACAGAAGAGAGCGGATATTGGTGTCCCAGAAAAACCTACTCAAGTTATGATATCGTTCATTTTAATTTCCTTCATTTTAAGTGCATCAACTTTTTTTTTTACGTAATGCCATTCCATTGTCAGGTTTTGATGAATATTTCCTCAACCTGACGCCGGAGAATAACACCCGCAACCCGTGGTTTCGGGAATTCTGGTCTGACATCTTCAACTGTAGCCTAGACGGTGAACCCGTAGGAATGGCGCCTTGTTCTGGTAAGATTTCTGAAAAAGGAAAACTGCTCAACGCTCGTTTCCATATCTTCTTAACTTGTTTAATAAAAGGGTCGGATTATCAGATCTAAAAAGAAAGAAGCTTTTTATACAAAAATACTTTTGTCAAATGAATCGTGTTTTGAATATACACTCTCAAAAATCGTCAAATTCAAGAATGAAAGACCAAATGTGTGTAGGTGTTCTGAAACATTTCCTCTAAAGAGATTATAGGCTAGAAGAGAATCTGGCATGAACGATTTCCTACAAAACGTTCAGACCTGCATGTATGTGATGAGAGGAAATGGGGAAAAAGAGAGGCCATTTCAGCAAGAGAGATTGAGAGAGAGAGAGGAGGATAGGTCGGAAGAAATAAAGGGTGTGATTCCTGATGGCATAGCAATAGAACCTTCATTTAAGTGCGGAGTTGGGTCGAGCTAGGATATTGAAATTAGGTATTCGGGAATTATGCCCCTTCTTTCATTGTTTTCGTCCAGTACTACACTATCACATTTTCAAGAACATAGGAATGTTTTTTTTATTAAAGGATAAACAGGTTTTACATATATTTCTTTCAGCGGTATCAGTAGCTGATGCTATAACATAAATTATTTATCTTGAAACACCTTCTCTTTTATGCTTACAAAATGTATTTATTCTTAATGTCTTTTTTCAGCTTCCATCACTCACAACCATATAAAATATTGGGACGTCAAAACCCGCTTGTAACGCCGTTTTTTTCTCTCTCGATGTAATGTATGTTATTATATTATTTCAATTATTCTATCACATTTTGTTTACCTTTTATGATGATTGTTCTGTGTTCAGATGGAACGAACAAGCTGCTCTGGCCCGTTAACATTGATTATTGAAACACTGTGATACCTGAATGAGATAATAGCAACTCTCAGTCACGATGGTTTCGAGCAATATTTTTTTATTTGAACACGGTGAATTTGTTTCGACACAGAACAGAATGAGCCTTTTTTCCGCGTAGTTAGATAAATAAATCGAAAATATGGAAGCTATTATGAAGAAGAAAAAAAAACTGAAGAAAATTGGCCAGTGACATCTGTTTTTTTTTAAACACAAGAGCGTGAAACTATCCTGTTTAGTGGAAAGCACAAAGGATTGACATACTTAGGGTACTGAAAATAACACAGATATGCTGAAAGTGTAGGAGAGTGAGGCTATTTTGTTTGTCTGAAAACACAAGAGAGGTAGGCTATCTTGTTTGTCTGAAAACACAAGAGAGTTAAGCTATCTTGTTTAGCGGAAAAAGTAAGAGAGTAAGGCTACCGTGTTTGTCCGAAAATTCAAGAGGCATAAGTTATCTTGTTCGTCAAAAAACACAAGAGAGATAGGCTATCTGGTTTAGCGGAAAATGTAAGAGAGTAAGGCTACCGTGTTTGTTCGAAAATTCAATAAACATAAGCTATCTTGTTTGTCAAAAAACACAAGAGAGATAGGTTATCTTGATTAGCGAAAAGTGTTGGAAAGTGATGCTACCTTGTTTGTCCGAAAATTCAAGAGAGATCGGCTACCTCGTTTATTTAAAAACACAATAGACGTAGGCTCTCTTGTTTGACGGAACGTGTACGAGAGTGCTCTGTTTAGCTTAATATACTATTTTGTCTGCCTAATTTTTTTTTTAATGAGCTGGAGATTTCCAATTCATCGGGCTTTGCTTGGAAAAAAAAATCCATATCTTAAAAACAAGAGAGTGAAAAACGTTGTCTAGTAGAAAAAGGGACATTTGGATAACACAATGGAGTGAAAACACCACATTCAAATAAAAATACAAAGCAATAAAATAAAGTGAGTCCAGCTTCTTCGTTTGGCTGAAAACACAAGAGGGAGAGACTACTGTGATAGGCATAACGTAATTGTCAAGTTTATGTTACACTTTTTTTCAACCATTTATCTCATTTGATGGCTGAACCTGTGGCCACATTTTAACTTTCCGACTTGGTTATTGCCCGCTGGTGAAACCTTCACCTACCATCTAACACCTATTCCTTAGATTTGGGATCCGTCGGGGCGCAGCAGCGGATCTCCTAACCACAGCTTTCCATTTCTCTCGATCTTCAGCTTTCCGTAAGGTGTTTCTCAACTCAAGTCCTGTCCATTCTCTGATGTTGTCTTCCCAGCGTTTCTTCTGCCCCCCTCTCCTTCTGCCTCCATTTACGGTACCCTGCATGATGGTCTTGGCAAGGCCAGGTGAGCGAGTAGTGTGACCATACCATTTCAGTTTTCGTTGTCGAACGATGGTCAGAAGGTCAATATGTGGTCCAATGGCATTTTCAATTCTTCTACTCACTTCCTCATTTGTGATATGATCTTCATATGAGATACCAAGTTGTCTTCTGTAGCACCTCATTCCCGTGGCTCTGATTCTTCTCTCAATATCAGCGTTCAGTGTCCACGACTCACAGGCATAGAGAAAACATGACCAAGGAACGTAGCAGTCTGATCTCAGGGCTAGTAGCAATGTTCTTATTGTTCCAGATGGGTTTAAGTTTGGTCAGACCGGCTGTAGTCTGGGCTATTCTGGATGGTACTTCAGGCTTTGATTCTTCGTCGGAGATTATTGAACTAGATATTTGAATTTTGTAACTCTTTCAAGTGTTTGACCGTCGACCTTTATTTCTTTCTTCGATGGCTCTTTGCTGTTTGTCATAATCTTCGTTTTGTCATCACTAATCCCATGCCAAAGTTGGATGAGGCTTTGTCCAGTTGTTCCACCAAGCTAGCCAGATCACATTCATTTCCAGCTAGCCCATCGATGTCGTCGGCAAAGCGCAGATTGGTGATAGGTCTGCCACCAATGCTAACTGTTCCGCGGTGGTCCTCCAGAGCATCAGTCATAATTCTTTCGAGGAAGATATTGAAGAGGGTTTGGGAGAGTAGGCAGCCTTGTCGCACCCCGACTGTTGTTCTGAACCAGTCTCCGATGTTGTTGTTACAAAAGACTGCACTTGTTGCCTTGTTGTACAAGTTCTCTATGACGCTGATTAAGTTGCTGTTGATATTATACTTCCTCATGGTTGACCAGAGGGCCTCATGCCAGACTCTGTCAAATGCCGTTTTAAAATGTATGAATACATGGTGAAGCTCCTGTTGATGCTGGAGATATTTTTCCATGAGTATTCTAACACTGCAAATTTGCTCAACGGTACTACGACCTGGTCTAAAGCCAGCTTGTTCCTCCGAAATGATCTTTTCAGTCTCAGGTTTAAGTCTATTCAGGATGACATTTAGCATTACTTTGCTGGGATGGCCTATTAGACTAATAGTGCGGTAGTTTTGATACAGTTTCAAGTTTCCTTTTATGGGTAGGGTAATGACCAGTGACTGGTTTTGGTCACACTCCTGTCTGCAAGATTTTGTTACAGATGAGGAGTAACATGTCTATAGTCGCTTCCCCTCCAGTTTGAACCATTTCTCCTGTGATGTTGTCTATTCCTGCTGATTTTCCAGGTTTCAGGGATGAGACAGTTTCTATTATCTCGGCTCTTAAAATAATGTCTCTGGCATTGTTTGATGATGGAGGCACGTTCAGCACATTTGGGTCTTTATTTGTGGCCACATGTGTATATAGCTCAGAGCAGTATTCGGTCCATCTTTCCAGAATTTCTTTTTCCTCCGTCAGACGCTTCCCTTCTTTGCTCTCAATTGTAGTTGCTCTTGCTTGTTTTGTGTCTGTTAATTCTTTGACAATCTTGTAGGCTTTATTACTATTGTTATGTTTCAGGCTGTTTTCGATATCCTCACACTGATCTTCAATCCATTTTCAGTGGCTTCTTTTATACTTCTTTTAACTTTTTAGATTTGTCTCTCTGTATTGTTTACCACCCTCTGGCTCTTTCTTTCTCTGATCGGCGTTGGTCACATAGCGCGAGTATTTTATCAGTCATCCACTTTTTCTTCTTGACACGAGGTTTGCCGAGTAATTTTGATGCTTCTTCTGGCAGTGCCTCGTTGAAGGTCTCTGCAAGGTCATCAGGTGTGAGATACTGATCGTTATCCAAGGCGAGTAAAGGTGCAAATCTTCCTCCTGTATTTGCTTGGAATGTTGTAAGTATGTTTGGGTCTTTCAGTTTATCAACGTCAAATTTGATTCTGATGTTTCCTCGTTTCTTGTTCTTCTTCAACCTGAGTGCAAACGTGATCATAACAAGCTCATGATCAGCGCCGGGAAAGCTTCTTATTTTGGCGATTTTTAAGCTTGATTGGAATCGACGCTTTATCAAGATGTAATCTATTTGGTTGTGATACTCTCCTCCTGGGCTATGCCATGTCCATCTTCTTGAAGGCTTGTGTGGGCCGAAAGTGTTCATGATCTTAAGGTCATTGTATTTCGCGAATTCAAGAAGTCTGAGCCCTCGATCTTTTGTGGCCTGATTGCAATATTGCCCGCATGTTCCTTCCCAATCTTCCTGTGCATCCTCTCCGATCTTGGCATTCCAGTCGCCTTGTACGACTATTATGTCTTTCTTCGACACTTCATTTAGTGTTTTCTGCACTTCATTGTAGAAATTTTCGACTTCTTCATCTTCATGGTCTGTAGTAAGAGCATAAGCTTGAATGATAGCTTGAAGGGAGCAGCTTTCAGGCGAATAGTCATGGTGCGACTTGATATTGGTCAACATCCCAATACAGTATCACCTGTGTCTTTGTGGACGATGAACCCTACTCCATATTCATGTTTATCTTCTGTACCTACTCATTTCATATTCAAGCTGTCCTGTCATCCCAGCTTCTCTCAATGTCCGCACATTCAACGCATTAACTACGATCTTGTTTCTGGCACGGATGGTCTTGTTGGATCCGCCAGTAGCATAGTTTCCACCTCAATCCTGGTGGATCCTGCCAACGGAAGAGACGGTCCTTGGTCCGGGCGACGACCGATCCGCCATGGTTCTTTGTGTGGTTCTCATCCTCATGTTACGTGTCTTGGGCAATGTCGCATGGCGGAGCCCATCCCTCTCCATGCCAGACCACAGCCGAATTCCTCCTACTTGGTGGTTCGCCCTTGTCTTGAACACTTAGACGTTTCGTTCATTGTAGAACTTATTCGCCCTGGCCGTAGGTCTTCATCTTGAAGTTACGCCTAATGATGCAGTGTTAACAGGTGAACCCTTCAAATCACTTTATTCCTGTACAAACAAATCTCTTGAGTAATTAAACCATGATCGTCGTGAGAAAATGGAGCTCAACAAAAGCTGACTAAAAAAAACGTTCAGATAGAATACCTGCGATTTAAAAAAATATATAAAAATTAATTCATATACCAATTTTTTGCACGTAGGGTCCCATCTTCTTTATTGTACAGTTTTATTCATTCATTCCATTCGCCTTTCTTTCTTTTTTCCGCATGACATCAAAAACATTCAAACATCTAAATTCGTCCCTTTTCGCTTTTTGATCGTGTTTTCCACCTTAGGTAATGAGAGTTTACGCAACTGGTCTAACTACAAGCAGGAAGGTCTCGTACAATTCGTGATCGACTCGGTGTACGCCCTGGCGCATGCGGCCCATGACATGCTCACCTACCACTGCGAGGAAATCGTCAGGTGCCCGATGCTGCAACGCCTCACTGGGCCAGAGTTTTTGGAATTCATTAGGAATATCTCCTTTACAGGTTTGTGTTTCCATGTTTGTAGTTTATTAGAAAAATCTCCTTTAGAGCTTTGTGTTTCCATGTTTGGATTCATTTGAAACATCTCTTTTCCAGGTTTGTGTTTCCATGTTTGGAGATTGTTGGAAATTTTTCCTTTACAGGTTTGTGTTTCAACGTATGAAGTTTAATAGAAATATCTCCATTCCAGGTTTGTGTTTCCATGTTTGGAGGTTGTTAAATATCTTCTTTACAGGTGTTTCCATGTTTGGAAGTTGTTAAAAATATCTCCTTTGCAGGTTTGTGTTTCCATATTTAGAATCTGTTAGAAATATCTCCTTTCCAGGGTTGTGTTTCCATGTTAAGAGGGTGTTAGAAATATCTCATGTTTCCATCTTTGGAGTTTTTTGGAAATATTTCCTTAACAGGTTTGTGTTTCCACATTTAGGATCTATTAGAAATATCTCCTTTACCGGTCTGTGCTTCCGCATTAGGATCTATTAGAAATAACTTCTTTACATGTTCGTATTTCCATGTATGGAGTTTATAAGGAATATACTTTCATAGGTCTATGCTTTCATGTTTGGAGTTTATTAGATTTGCAGGTTTGTAGTTTCATATTAGGAGTTAAAAAAATTTTTTTTTCAGGTTTTTATTTCCGTAAATAATAATAAAAAAAAAATGATGAGCAATGACAAGAAGTAAAAAAGAAAAAAAAAGATCACTAGTTTTCATATTTGTTTTGCTCAATCAAAATCACTATTGTTAGAAGAAATTTTTAGCATAATTTTATCGACTATTCCTAAGATCATCTTTTTGTGGGCTGGCTATATACAATCTCCCCCCCTCCCCCTCATCCAAAGGAAAAAAAAACTTATCGACCGTTCAGTATTGATGGTCTTAAACAGAGCAAGGAGCTATTAAAAGGGTAATGATTACTGATGAATGTGTCTTTAAGATGAGCCCTATAGATACTAAACAGCCTGTTGAACCAATTAGAGAAGCAGATGTTAATAGTGCATAACTATGTTTGCATACAAGGAAAATATCAATAATATAGCAACGACCAGGCACATTCACAAAGAAGCAAATACATCTTTTACAAGTTATTGAGATCTATGCACTGAAAAAAGTGTCATTGCATTTTCGGCTGCAACAACTAGTAGTATTCGTGGTAGCAGCAGCAGTAGTAATAGTAGTAGTAGTAGCAGCAGCAGCAGCAGCAGCAGCAGCAGCAGCAGCAGCTGAATCAACGCGAGAATCAACGTAAATATGGACACCAGAATAGACAAATATAAAGAAAACATTTATTATGTACTGTCAGTATTACTATATGTGATGAATGTTGGACAATAAACAAGGAAACAGAGAGAACATTGGAAGCAGTAGAGAAGCAGTTTATTAGGAGAATGATGAGGATGTCATGGAAAGAAAAAGGTCGATGAAACAGTATTGAAAGAGTTTAATTTGAGTGATCATTAAATAAAACCATAACACGGAGGTAACTACAATTTTTAAAACACATTTGCCGAAACAAGCGTTTAGAACTTTTATCAATCGCTGGAAAGATTAAAGGCAAACGCAACAACAACTTATAAGGTTAACCGGGAACAGATTTGAGTGAAGGAACATGATTGTCAATGTCTCTTGCAGACAGGGCACCTAAAGAAGGAGAGCTGGAAATTGTAAATCATTCTTTTTTTGGTTAGCAGTTGTATTAGAAGTATTAATAGTTTTTGTGGATATAGCAATATTAGTACTTTACGTAGTATTTTGAATTATATATAAAAAAACCATCTAAAATAATATATACAATTTTCCGTGATTAGGCTACATCTAAAAATTCTTTTTCTTTTTCTTTGCAAGAAATCAAAAACACTATTTACGTAAGGCGATTTCATTCTCCAAAGCTCTATTGCGCACAAACTAAAAATAAAAGAAGAAAAAATAAAACTTCTTTATTTCAAAATCAGTTGAAGTAAAGTAGACTTCACTCTTGATGGGAAAAATGCTAATATGTGTGGTTTGGTCGATACAGTAACCCCCGGTCTTAACGCCTCACTTGGTAGTTTTATACGGCCCGGCGGCCTGGCCTCCCGTCAAGTGGAAAATGTTATGAAGATGGCAGGGAAGGAGGCTGAGAATCGCTAGAGTCAGATCACTGGCCCGAGGCTTTAGGGCGACTTATTGGAGGAGAAACAAATAAACAACAACAGAAAAGAAGGAAATATTATGTTCACTAGAAAGCTTACGTTCAAAAGAAAAGGAAAAAAATTCTAATGTTTAAAGCCGGGAGAGCTGGATCTAATAATTATCTTCCTGTCTTTGGACGTGTCCTTAGATAGATTAGGAGTTGAAGTGAAGGAAAAAAAAGTAAATCGACTTGATTTTTCTTAACGATTGATTCCGGCTAAGCTAAAGTTTCAATTGCGAGGAATGAGAGAGTAGTGAACTCGATATTCTGGAAAGAGATAAGGACCTCAGCCCGAATCCAGAATCTCTCGCAGAAGTTGGGGGTCAAAAGAATTAAAGACCACAAACAATATCGAAAGAGCTGTACGGAACTAAAAATCTCAATCACTGCAAATGGCGTCAGGAAAAATAAAAGGTTGAAGGTTCGAAAACACTAAAGTAACATACTATATAATTTGCTATGCTTGAAACACATCCATACTATATTAATATTAAACAGGTTTATATGTAAAAAAAAATAAATAAAAAAGAACATAAAACAGCCTGGTTTATAAATGAAAAGGCGTGGCAATAAGTACACATTTTTAGAAATATAATTTAGACCAAGAAAATGAAAATATTCAACCGCGTAACCGTAACTGTGGGGGTAAAAAAACCCCAATTCAAATAAACGTTGAGATCAAAATCACATTGGATTTGTGTGTTAAGAACTTTTGTTCTTTATTCGTTCATTCTTCTCGCTTTCATCAATCTGCTAGCTTAATTTTTTTTTCCCTATGTTCTATATCTCCTACGCCTAACCTCAACGCCACCCTCCTCTTCCCTAATTTCACACATCCTACGTATTTTAACACAATTCTACAGCCCTTTAGTCGTTTTTTCTCCCTTTGCCCAATTTATGAAAATCTATCAAGCATCTCTAAAATTGCTGTAGGCATTTGATAAGTTTATGTCATTGATTGACTGACTCCTGAAAAAGCTAAACCTGAGAACAATAATAAATTACTAGGGGATCCTTTGGCGTGGCAGACGTGCAATCATAACCAGCACAGAAACAAACAGCGAGCAGAAGGCGTGAAAGGGTTTTCCCGCTGATTACTCTCGCCGCTCGGGACTGCTGCTCAAACCAGCTACTGTCCCTACATCTTCCCAGCATATTGAGGATGAGCAATCGCATGTGAGAGATCCAAAGAAAAGCGAGCGTTGCCCCGTGGAGGCTCTTATTGAAATTGTGTAGTAAACATAACCAAGAATTTCCACGTACAATTTCCTCTATCATAATTTTTTTATAATCAGTTCTATAAGAAGAAAACCCCAATCAATCACAACCTTTTGCGCATGGGGGTTATGATATTGATGCAACGCATTTTACACACACGCACAAATACACACACAAACACACACACATATACATAGATTGACATTGTATAAATAAAAGGATAGATAGATAGATAGATAGATAGATAGATAGATAGATAGATAGATAGATAGATAGATAGATAGATAAATAGATTGATTGATAGACAGATAAGATAAAAAGAGGGATGTAGGTAGGGAGGGATCTAACTATACAGATAGAAAGGTGATGGATAAAAAAAGTATCTAGCACGATAGATCGATCGATAGTTAGGTAGATAGATGATTGATAGATAGAAAGAAGAAGGTAGGTAGGTAGGGAGCTAAATATACAGATAGCAAGCTAAATAGATACTTATAATTATGCAGAGATCGGCAGAAAGTTAGGAGTCATGTCCAGCAATAACGTGCTTTTTACGCAGCCTGCGAACATCTGCTTTTAAAGTGTATAATCTTTTAAGAATAAAAGAAATGAAGATTTCAGCCAACGATTATCTAAAAGGTGGCTTTTCAGGGGTGGGAAAGACCAACTTCCATCTTTTATATCCTTATCACTTATCAAGGATTTAGAGATTTTAGTTTGTACAATGCTTGAGTCCGTAAAATGGGCGAACCATTCTCACCTAGTGAGAACTTTGCATCTTTTTTGTGAACTGGTCATCTTGTTCATATTTTTCCTTATTTTCTTTATAGTTGTTTTTTTTTTTCAATGCTATTGATGTCGTCGTCTCTTCTGTCCAGGCATCAGCGGCGACCTGGTCAAATTTAACGAACACGGAGACAGCCTGGGACGGTACGACATCTACCAATTCCAGCGTAAAGGCAAGGGAGACTGGGGCTACGTCCAGGTCGGAGAATGGGTAGACAGGTAAGAACAAGATAGATGGTTTGAATTTGATTCTCCATTATTGAACACATTTTTCTTCTTTAATGATCTCAGGCTCAGTAAGAAACGCCCGGCTGGGTCCCGTCAATGGTGATGTTTTAACCCAACGAGGCCCCCACCAATCAGAATGAAAGTTACAGTGTGTTACATTCAGCGATTTGCATTGAAGGCTGTTAAAAATCATTTTAAGCCAAGAGACTCGTGATTTTCTCCCGTCGCAGTGGAATTGAAACATGACCTTTTAATGACTATTATGCTTATTGTTAGCATTGGTCGATTAAAAAAATAAGCGCTGATGAAGAAAAGAAACAAAAGTAACTAGTGCATCTATTTCTTAATATGAAGATGAAAAATATCCTTGACAAATATAGTAGTAATAAAAGTAGTAGTAGTAGTAGTAGTAGCAGCAGCAGCAGCAGCAGCAGCAGCAGCAGCAGCAGCAGTAGTAGTAGTAGTAGTAGTAGTAGAAGGAAGTGGACGAGGAGGAGGAGGAGAAGGAGGGGGAAAGAAATGGAGGATGAGGAACAGGAGGAGGAGGAGGAGGAGGAAGAGTTTTAGCTACACTAATAGCAGTAGTAGCTGCATCAAAAACAGTAGCAGAAGCAAAAGAACGTAAATGGTGTTAATTAAGAAAAAACCGGTATGATAATAACCCTTAATTAAGATTCGCTAGCAAGAAAAAATAACAACTTAAAAAGAGCGAATGGCGATATGAAAAGATTGAGGAGGATAAAAGAACACAGACTGAAAGATCAAAGGCATTTGTTGGGGATTCGTTCAAAAGATGCAAAGAAAAAAATCTAGCATTGAAGGTTCAAGAGCAAAATCAATATTTGAGCATCTATAAAAACGGGGGAAATAGGCTTTAGAATTTTTACCTGGCTCAGTACTTGCTTACATCTTGCTCAAGCTTTATTCTTTGATTCTTGATAACACACAGTTCTCTCTCTCTCTCTCTCTCTCTCTCTCTCTCTTTCTCTCTCTCTCTCCCTGGTTCCTTCTTTTCTCTCTCTCTCTTTTTCTATATTATGTTCTTTCTTCTTTGTCTGGTCTCCAACGTTTTCTTCACTTGTCTGTATGCATACTATGTCGTCATATAGTGCTTGAAAGTTTCGATTGCGTGTTTCATCATCCTTAATATAAAAGATAAATTTTTCATCTATATTAATATCCGGGAACAAAAATAATCTGAATTTTTCGGTTTTCATGATCTATACAAACTCTACAGTCATAAGAAAAACTCCAGTTGTCATAAAAGAAAATCGAGAATTTCAGATTAAAAACTAAGTTTCAAAGTCTTTGCAAGACTTACCTCTGCACCTTTCGATGAATAGATCTTGCGTCAAAGAAAAGTGATGCTTAAGCTACTAAGGTTCTTTGTCAATGTTTTTAAGTCTTCTAAATAGAGTAAAGAGAATCAAACATCTATTGCTCTCTATGCAGATCAGGGTTTAAGCCGAATGACGAAGCATGACTTGTGCTAAATTAATGGGCTGTTCAGCTGTGATTACTGCAATGGCAACAGTAATCATAAACATCGCTTACCTTTAAAAAAAAAAAAATAAATTTAAGGTGCATAAAATTCATATTTTTTTTGTGATTTTTTTCCCGTTAAGGATGGCATTCTCTAACCTAGGTGATTTTATTTTTTTTCAAGTGGCATTTCAGTTCAGTTTTTTTCCCTAGAGCTAATAACTATGATTTATTTGTGTGTGTGTGTGTGTGTGTGTGTATGCATGCACAGATTGAACCTAAACATGAGCGCTTTGCGCTGGAAAAATGGATCGCTACAGAGGCCGACATCCATCTGCAGTGAACCGTGCAGGTTTGGTGAGTCCAGGATTGCGACCAGTGAATGTTGCTGGATGTGCGTCCCTTGCAAGGTAAAAAGCAAAAGAAAAAAATAATAATAAAAAAGGTTTTACAACGTAGCTTTGTTAGGGTTTTGTTGTTGTTGTTGTTGTTGTTTTTTGTTTTAAATCGGTTACTAAACATGAGAGAGGAGCGATGGACTACTTAGTAGGGCAGTCGGCTACAAAGTGAGAGGTCCAAGGTTCGGATACCTGTCCGGGCCAAGACAAATTTTTCATAGCTCTTTTGCGTCTACCCTATATTATCTGGATAGCTAGTCCTCTTAAGACCCGGCGAAAGTAAAGGCGGAGAGAACTGCAATTATAAACTACCTCAGAATGCTGTGTTTCCTATGAACAACCAGGATCCTACTCCAGGTTACTCAATGCTTTGACAAGCTTAGGGCTTTGGACCCACTTTACTTGTTACTAGAAGTTGCACCTTATTACAAACAAAACAACCAAAAGAAGATCAAGTGTTTGCATATACTGAACAACTTATTGGTGCTTTAGAAGGACATTATTTCAGTGCTTGGATAACACCAGGAAATTAACATTTGATTTAATATGTCACGGTCTTCTGAACTATTCTAGAGTGGTGGCCAGAAAATTTCAGGGTTAGCGCTTAATCACACACTGCGCCATTGCTCTGCATGCCCATCCGTACAGCTACACAACTTCCTAGAGTGCTAGGAATCACATCACTCTTTGTTCACATTGCTTAAAAATAAGGCGAAAACAATTTGCATTCATTTTTTTATTAATCCATAAAGAAGATTGCTATGGCAGACTAAACCGTTGAAGGTTCCTTTGTCTGTAAATCAAACAGATGTCTGTAAACCACAGACATAAAAAATGTAAAGAGGTTGATTCAGTCTTTCAAAGACATAAAACTATTCCTGATCCCTCCCTGTTGTCCCCATCTCCCCACCATTTCAACTTATTTGAACGCATTATCCCTTCTAGGCAGTATGGCGGTGCTCATTTTCAGATATAACATTTAAAAACGTTTTAGATTTTCGAAATATTAAAAAAATATATGGTAGGCTTATATAAGCAAATTTAATCCCTTCTTGTAGAATATAGGTAGACTTTGGCAAGAATAGAAGATTTAACGACAGCTTGGACAAAAAAAAATCTTTTTTAAAGGTTCGGACAAGCAGATATTTATAAAAAAAACCCGTCTAGATTTAGTTCTTGTCAATTTTCACAGATTTTCCACACAAAGGAACCAAATCTACTAAATAAACTTGCTATAAAGGTGTTAACGCTTTTCTCCACTTCTAGAGGGCTGTAAATAGATTAGGTTTTTTCCACTTTATTTAGAACATGTTTATGAGATCGAGACGATCTTTGTCCTTCTTTAAAAAAATTTTTTTTTTTTTTTGCCATGTATTGTGAAATTTTCGATTGTTAGTTCGGATCGAGCAGAATCCTGGACAGGAACGGAACAACGATCTGAACTGCTTACGAACAACTTAAACTACAATATATAACACTTGAGTGGTTTCTGTAGATTTTAGATTTGATTTTAACGTTTCTATAATTGGTAAAGGTAAATATTATATATTTATTTGCTAGAAAAAGAATATAGCTACCAATTTAGGCTTATTTGAAAAGACAGGGTAGAAGTAAGAACTTTTCGCCTTAATGACTTCATCAGTTTATGATGAAAACACATACAGCACAAAAGGCACGATATAAGTTTAAAAAAAAGTGACGCGAAGCATCGTCTTCAAAAACCGTTTCTACAATTTAAAAATCGTTAATTAAAAAGCAATTTTAAAAGGCATGAAATGGAAAAAAGGAAATCAGGACAGATATGAATAATAACTAGAACACGTAATTTGATTTATGAATGATTCAATTTTCATATGCACACAAATGTACATAGACATGCAAATATTAATTTATGTACTATTAATTTAATTTCCTCGAACCACCTTCAATATCCTTAACTTATTTATGTGTACTATTTGTATATCTTTCTTTCCTTTGCTGATTTTCTTTTGCTGATCTGATGAATAATCAACATGAACTATTTTCTATAATGTAGAATATTTTCCAGTCCCATAACTCATGTCCACTATGTCTTCAATCCGTATGTGGTGCAAAAGATGAATAACCACAGAAGGGTAGCTTAAGCATGGTTTTGAAATTTCTCTTTGTGTTCCAAGGAAAACGAATTTTTGAACGAGGAAGGCAAATGCAAACCATGCCCAAGTGACTCACAGCCGAACGCGACCTTGACCGGTTGTGAGAGATTGCCCATCGTAGCCTTGGTGCCTACCAGTCTTTGGTTTGTGCTGCCTGTGGCATTTTCTTTGGCTGGAGGTAAAACTGCCCCATTGCTTTTTTATAATTTTATATACTGATTGCCATTTCTTACAAAAATTTCATTTGAATCATGTGTACAGTTTAACACCCGGAAAGCATAATCTATAATTCCGTGGATGATTTATGTTTTTGAAATGAATTAAATTAGCAAAGGAAATCAGGAATATTTTTTTCACTGCAGCATAATTTGTTATTAATTATAATGAATGTTCTAAAGTAGAATAGTTCAACAAACT
This sequence comes from Plakobranchus ocellatus, assembly GCA_019648995.1. Taxonomy (NCBI): domain Eukaryota; kingdom Metazoa; phylum Mollusca; class Gastropoda; family Plakobranchidae; genus Plakobranchus; species Plakobranchus ocellatus. Next base: position 4,327,212 of record BLXT01004610.1, read on the forward strand.
AACATTTTCAGCACCCC
>BLXT01004610.1:4374672-4387217 GCA_019648995.1 Plakobranchus ocellatus
CATAGCAGACAAAAAAGAGAGACAGATTGACCGAACCCAAGGACAGGCAGAGAGAAAAACAAATGAGCAAACAAAGAACATGCATTCACTTATATAGGCAGACACTCGGACAGACAGACAGACAGAGAAAGACATAATCCGTTTAAATAAAGCGCTTATATTGAGTGGCCTTAAAGAATTGAAAGGCCTCATATGCATTACCTCCATCATACTTCAAAACTTTACCTATAAACTTTCTCTCTCTCTCTCTCTCTCTCTCTCTCTCTCTCTCTCTTTCTCTCTCTCTCTCTCTCTCTCTCTCTCCCTCCTTCTTTTCCTTCTTCCTCTTTATTTTTCTTTCTTTCTTTTCCTTTCTATCTCCTTTCTTCTTTTTCTTTTTATCTCTCTCCCATCCTCTCTCTCTCCTTTTCTCTCTCCTACTCTTTCTGTTTTATCTCTCTGTCCCTTTGTTGCCCTCATTGTTTTTCTTTCTCACCTTCTACCTCAAACTCTATTTCGCCCTCTCTCTCTCTTTCTCTCTCTCTCTCTCTCCCTCTCTCTCTCTCTATCTCTCCCTTCTTCTTCTTTTTCTTCTTCCTCTTTATCTTTCTTTCTTTCTTTTCCTTTCTATCTCCTTTTTTCTTTTTCCTTTTATCTCTTTCTCTTCCCCTCTCTCTCTTTCTTTCTTTCTCTCTCTCTCTCCTTTTCTCTCTCCTACTCTTTCTCTTCCTATTTGTCTCTCTCTCTCTCTATCTCTCTCTCTCTCTCTCTCTCTATCTCTCTCTCTCTCTCTCTTTCTCCCCTCCACCGCTTTCTTTCTTTCTCTCCATATAAATATCCATCAAAATTTTCCTACCTAAGATTAGAATGCTTTTTCAACTTTTCTATGGCATCAAGTGGATGCAACATTGCAATATTTCTTTTTGCTTCTCCTTTTAAATTGGCGAACATTTCTTGATTAATCATAAAAAAAAAATACTCGTAAAAACTGTTATATCTTTGTTTTGTCATCATGCTTTTATTTAGCCTCAAACTATTGAAAGTACATTTTTATAAAATAATAAAACACAAATGAATGCCATGGAAAGCTCTTCTCTCTCATGGTACTTGAAGCATCTCTCCAATCAAGCGGGCTGTGTAAAATGTCCTAGTATATCGAATTAACTTCCAAGACTCGAGTAGATAAATTTCCCTAACCATATCGGTTTTATGTGTGTGTGCTTGTGCGTGTGCTTAAGTGCTTTGCCCTAATCGATGAATGAAAATTAATTACTTTGGTCATCCTTTGTGTTCCTTGTACTAGCTTTCTATGGTTGTTATCATTGTATCGCTGTGAACGATAGGTTTAGCTCGCAGCAGTCCACCATATGAATATGATCTTAATCGTATTACGTTTGTTCTCCGATTAAACCAAGCACAATGTAGAAACTGCTATGCACAATTATTCCTAACAATTACTCTATAGATATTAATTATGTCCAGTGACAGTGCTACCCTCATTTATTTTGTTTCAAATATCAAATGGGAGTCGTCGTGTATGCTTTGGGTCCTTCAGCTTATACTGTCTTCCTAATCTTTGAGTAAGGATCTTGACTTTTTGGACTTTACAAACAATATATTTCTGATCATCTTTTAAAATATCTCTGTATCTGTTTGCTTTTCTTTTCATTATCTTTTCTCCGATTTGCATTGTTTTCAACTTTTTATAAAGTGAGTGAAAAACATAAAATTCAAGCTAGTTATGATCTATCAATCTATGTCGTGGTTTTATACGTCATTATTATCTTAATAGCTTATCCATGTGTCTTATCTGACCTACCTGATTGCTATGTTTTTTAGTTACGTATTGCATCCTGATTTTCTGTCAAGCTTTTTCTTCTTTTAATCTTTGCTCATAAGGATTCGAAAATTTAATTCGTCGGCCTTCTCACTAAAGACTGTATCTGATGTTTTCTTTCCTATCAGGAGAGCAAGTTCCGTGAGATTTCTTTCAGCTAAAATAGAATACAAGCTGATATGCTTTTTCTAACATTTGAGTCAGTCTCAGCGCTATTGATGCGCTGATTAGAGATACGACAGGCCATACTGTAAGGAATCAGGTGATGTCGCTACCTCAAAATCTCCAAAGTTGCACTTACACTTTGACGTGAGATAGGCGAAATCTTTGTATCGGTCTGGCTCACTATACATCTATTTTTGCGTGCTTGATTTTATCTGTTGATAATTTTAAGATATTATCACTCTAACCTGTAAATTTGATGATGAACCTTCATTTCGAAAAACATGCAAGATCAGTCTTAACACATAATGACAGTGTTTCAAAAATAACTTTGTCTGAAAAGATCCATGGAATTTAAAATAGTGAAATAATTAAAAATGGTCAAGTGTGACATGTCTGGTTCTTCCGTCGAGCCCTTCATAGGATGTTTTTCTCTCGTCAAATTATCTCTTTTAGTATGTTTTGCGTGACTTCCTATCCATGAATCTGACCTTTTTTTTTTATCAATAAAAAATTCCTATAGATCCATCTACATCATCATCATCTTCATCATCAGGTACCTTGTCTGAAACAGACATTGGCAATCATGTTCCTCCAATCAAACGTATTCTCAATTAACCTTATAAAATTGTTATTGCTACCCTTGCCTATTGCCCGTGACTTAAGACTTTCAATAAAAGTTATTCTCTGTCTATCTCTGCTGCGTTTGCCTTCAATCTTTCCAGTGATTGCTAAGTGGTCTAAACCCTTGTGTCGGCAAATATAGCCAAAAACGGTAGCTGCGTCTGTCTTATGGTTTTAATTAAAGATCGCTCAAGATAAGCTTCTTTCAGTACTAATTCATTTGTCTATTTTTCTGTCCATGATATCCTCATCATTCTTCTTATAAACCTTTTCTACTGCTTTTGCTTTTCATATTTATGTTTCTATTTGCCAGTATTGGTTTCATTTTTTGGCTTGTATCTTTGGCCATGGCTAATCTTTTACTTATTTTACTTTTGCATCTGCCATCTGATGTAATCAGGTAACCTAAATACCATCTACATAGTTATTCATAATTATCCATTTCTTGTTTCTATCGCTATCCATCTACATTGCAATTAATTATTACCCATTTCTTCTTTCTTTCATTATCTATTTATAGCCGTTTATAATTATCCTTTTCTTCATTTATCATTTTGGCACTTTTCAGTATAAATGTAAATTTTGTTCACTTTTTTTGGTGTGAGTTTCACAGTGTTAAGCCACCAGAAGAAGATTTTAAAAAATTTAAAAAAACATTAGCTCTAATAGAGTCAATAAATAACTGCAACAGATGTGAGATTGAATGATAAGGCCAATCTCTCTTTGCCTTGTTTTACGAGCAAAAATCTAAAAAAAAAAGACCAACAAATCAAATCAAACTTAATCTTCACTTCTCACATCTTCTCTTCGATGATTTGTCCACTACAGTGCAATTATTGATACATTTAAATTTATTTCTTCGAGTGGTTCTAAAAAGACAGATGAGCTATTGCCAAAAGGTGGATGGTGCTGAATACTTCAAAAAAGGGAGCAAATATTCATAAAGTGAATAGAAATAAAATGTTGTGTTTGGTGTCCAATTTTTTGTCTTAAAATAAAGATATGCATATGATAAAACCAAGTGTTTGTCTTGTTTGTGCAATTAAAAAAATAAAAATGTTGGTTGACAAGCCCATTTTATCGGCTGTGAAAATGGGACACTTTAGGCTTGGTTCATACCAAGTGTGGCAACATAAAACCTATGCAAAATTTCCACAGAAGATTGTGTTTTTGTAAAACAGACATAGATGTCAACATTTCTTTATGTTGAGATGGCTGGGTTTTACGGGTCTTGTCTGTTTAAGTTGGGCCTGTAGGTTGCGACGCATAATGTCCATTTTAAGCAAAATTGTAATTCTAGATCTAATGTCTAAAACCTTCGACGACGCGAAATTAAGAGCCGTCATATTATTCCTCAATGAAAAGATCTTATAATGGAATAAGCCTAACAAAGCCTATCAAACTGGATTCTTCAAGCCAGACTTTTTATTTAACGCGATCCCAGTTAATGTTCGATCGTCACAACCGACAATCATTGTGATTCACGAAAAACAACTTTCGTTTCGGCTTTTTTCTTATTTCAACGATTCAAATTCTCATTGCGATAACTTGACAAGAGATCTCTTTTCCAAAATGGCGAACAAGGGCAGACGCGGTGAGTGAATGCTTCATGTCCGAAAGTTACGGTTCGTCACAGTGGACAGTGTTTACAGCTATGAAAAGCTATTTTCAATAAAATTCCATTCGCCATGGCCTCGTTTCAATAAGATATCATCGTTAATCGTCATAAATGATTGAATTGGCCATTGTCTTGATCGAAACTAATATATCTAATCTAGATCTACCATCGCGGACATTAAAAACTTTCCCAACCGACGAACTCAGTTCATGTCCAAAGTAACAATCGACGAAGATTGTGTTACAATGCATCAAGCCTATCTCATGTTCTCATGCCTTTTCATCACAAATGACAGACAATTCTGCCCGTTGCCCACTTTCGCTCTAACTGTACTGGTGCTCAATGCTTTTTTCATTTAGCTGTTTCTGAATAAAATCAATACAGTTTTCTTTTAAAATCATGTCCTTGAGGTGTCACTCTGTATGGATTTGTGATGGTTTTGTCTCTGTCGTTGTGATACCGGACATAAAAGACTGTCTGAAATTTTTTAAGCATAGAGGATTTTTTCTTCTAAATGCAAATATTAAAAGAGGTCGGTGTATCTTGGTTTAATTGCCTGCCATTAAGGTTAGGAGGCAACAGAAAATGCTAGTTTTTAACATATTTTCATGTCCGCATCACAACTGACAGATTTGTGATTCATTCCTATTTTTTGGTTATTGTGAAAAATCTATAAGGCAAACTATCCTCTCTGTCAGAACCAAATAGAAAGATAATTCAGCTACTGAAATATATTTGCCATAACATTTATCATAGAACTTTAATTTTTCACGAAGTGTCCCACTTTTCAAGATCACCTTTTGTCAATGGCTTAGATGTATATAGAAACACTTGGCGAGGATGGTCATCACTTATTGGCGTTATATATAATACATTTTGGTTTGCTGCAAGATTGGTTTTCAAAGATAGCAATTTGACACCAACAACAAAATCATGGCCTCATATTTTTAAAGTTGTCCTTTGAAAACTATAGGAAATAAGCTTTGAAAAGGGTGGGTGTAGAGCTTCGGGAGAATCACACTGACTGAAAGAAGTCAGGCTGGTCTGTTTGTCATAATTATTGATTTTGTGAGATATTTACTTTTTTCAGATACAAAATGTTTGGATAACAATGCACTTCCACTTATAGTAGTGAAATATTACCGATGATAATAATTTTCTTGATTTTGTTCAAGTGGTTGGTAAAACTATGCTCCGCACATCATCATAATCATTATCATCATCATCATTATCATTATTACTACCACCACCACCATCATCATCATCAACAGCAACAGCAACGACTAGGTATCAGATCTATTGCAAACATCATCGGCTATGAACCCTCTTTTCCCCATGTCTCCCTGCTTTTCTTTTTTTTGCCCCTCATCAGTCGTGCCACGTTGAAGTAAATCAGTTATGTTTTATCTGCAACAAGAACTTTTCTGATCGAATCTTCTTGTGAGCATTATTCTTTCCAGAGGATCTTTTTCTGTTGTATACATGGCTGACAGGTGTTTTTATTGCCTGCTCGTTTGCATAAGTGCTTCTTTGATACAGATCCCATCTGTCCGTGATATAGCAAGGGCTTCTTGTTAGAAATTAAAATTTATCTGTTGTCATGTGCTTCAAGACTATTCTCGATATCTTTGTCTATCGTCCAACCTGGATATGCGAGCAAAAGGTCAGGAAATAAGTCTCAGTCATTCGGATATTCCTCCTCATCAAGTTACGCAAATATTTTTATTGACTTTTTTTCTATCAATCAAACGAGGTTTTTTGGCAGTGGAAACCTTATTTTACACGTGGGCATGAAATCTTTTGCCTAGATATCAACAACAGGCAAAAAAAATACACTTTTTAAAAAGTTTTTGAAAAATGTAACATCATCTCACGATTTTTTTTCTTAACCTTTTTTATTCGTAAAGATAAAACAGTGACATCGATAGTCAAGTTCTAGACCACATGATGGAACCTTCAGCAAAATACCAAAACATATAAATTACTGATTAGCTTCATGGCAGCTTTGGGAATGGTTTACCAACTGAAATCAGCCGCTCCACTGCTTAGTTTCTTTACTTCATCATCGAAAGCTAATTGGCCTGATTAGAAAGGCATACAAAAAGTTTAATTTAAATTTCTATGGTCCAAAAAATAAAGTAAAACTGAGATGCTTTTTTTTTTCAACAAGCAAATTACCGTTTAAAAAGTTGTGATACAAAACAAGCAATTTTTTTTTTTTTTAATCTCATCAAAAAGAAAGATTTACCTGCAATACTAAAACATACAGGAAGGAGCATGGCTTTAAATTTAAATCTCTCTTTGTATATTTATTTTTTGAAAATTGGCCTAAAAATCATATGATAATTCAGAGATTTATGAAACAAGAAAACTTTTTCTTGTAATAGAAATGTGACGTTGGTTTAATCGTGTCCATATAAAAATAATTAATTGAATTGCATCTAAGCACCCATTACCAAAACATCTACAAAAATCGTATAACAATACTATATAATGTTGTTTCTCTCTTGTAATTTTTAAAGAGAGGACGAATATTTACAAAATCACGCTAAAATTAGATATTGCTGTACGTAATGCTAACGGGTATAACAACCATATGACTTTGAAATTTTCTAAGACACACAATTGAAATTAGCTATTGCTGTACGTAATGCTAACGAGTATAAGGACTATATTACTATTAAATTTTCTAACACACTCAATTGAATGTACAGAGTTTTGTTCGAATCGATCGCGAGTGCATGAGTGAATTATTAAGAGGAGGTAAAGGATTCACTTAATAAGGGACACTACTCTGTCTATGTCAAATCTCCTGCATAGGTTTTAGTAGTTGCCTACCTTTATAAGGCTACAAAAAATTGTCTACAAAATTGATGGTCGGTGCCGCTTTCTTGGGCTTTTGTGTGTACCTTGCATCATTGAAAAGGATGTTTTTTGCACTAACTTTTACACCAGCTCCGACATCTCTAAAATGCAAAAAAAAAATTACGTACAGAGGAATTCATCGTAAAACAGAGGATCAGAGATACCCAAAGTCCTTTTTTTAAAAGCCTGCCCTTTAAGAGCATTGAATGCAAAACAGCACAGACTAAATAAACTTTGATTAAACTTGTTCCTACCAAACTTACAGAGTTACAGAGAATTCCTCAAAATTTATATAACCCACATATATACACATAGAAGACTGTACCATAAATATTGATATTAAAACAAATCAAAGATAAACGGACACAATGAATTACAATGTGATATTGAGAAGTAAAGTTCTTCTTTCATATGAACCGAAAAAAGAAGAGCCCCTGAATATTTTTCAAAAATATCACTCTTGTTTATTACAAATTTTGTTTTCTAATCTCTTCTCTGCATCTTTTTTTTTTTTTTTTTTTAATGGATCGAGAATACTTTTCTGGTGCTGTTTTCTCAGCCGAAGCAACTCATGTCACGTTCTCTTTTGTATTCTTCCCCTGGTCAGACCGCAAAAATAACATAACTCTGCAGGAATCTCCAAGCGCTATCCTCTTTTTTTATCAACCCTCTCTCTCTCTCTCTCTCTCTCTCTCTCTCTTTCTCTCTCTTTTTCCATGCCCCCTTTTTCTTCTTTGTATTGTATCTTTATTTCTTGCAATATGTTTGTAAGCAAAGAATAATTCTTCGACTGGATTGGTTAATATCCTCTCAATATGAAAGAAGTGAATGATTTTATTGGGATTAGAATTGGTATAAATTATCATAACTAAAATGAAAACGCCGAAGTTTACAGTATAAAATATTTTACTCAATAATAATTATCAAGGAAAATCAAAACAATTTTAGATTTAAAGAGGAAGAAGTACAGAAAAGTGCAAAAAAATTGCTTTTATAAATAGAAATTCACAATAAAAAGACACATTTGTCTGTATAACAATGACCACAAATTCTAAAAATCTTATTCTTTAAATATCAGACATAAAAAGCAGACGAAAATTGTACAGGAAATTTCCCTCAAAAACATAAAAAAAACATTGTTTAATGTCATTGTCCCGAGAAAATCAAAGCTTACATTGCTCACATGAAAAGTAAGGTCACATTACATTACAGTGACATTTTAGACCGATAGTTAAAAGCAAAGTATAGGAAAAGTTAATTGCATATTCATTTTTTCTTGTCCTGAAAAAGCCATTCCGCCATTAGTGCTGTTTGTTAGATCTTCCAATAAAATTGTACGGTGTTCAGTTTGCTCTCACGCCCCTTAAAATTTTTACAACAAAAACAGGAAAAAGGTATGAAGCACGGAAACGAAACTCACTATACGTGAGGCAGATATAATAATAGTCAAACTATTTTAAAGAATTAAAAAATGTAGTTTATACATCATCATAATAATAATCTAGATAATAACATACAGATAAGGAATATTCATTACACAAACATGTATTTAAGATCGCATTACATCATTCTTGTTTTGTGGCAAAGACTAAGAGGACAAACAAGGATACGCGTAATAAACAAACATTCTTAAAACTAAATTGTGTATTTTCATTGAAAATGAGTTAACAAATGTAATTAATAAAAAAATGAATAAAAGATAAACTTAATGCCTCTTCTCCCATGACTAGTTTTTAAACACCTCACACTTTTTACGCTGTTACAAGTCATATAAATATGGGTCAAATGTCTCCGCGAGTGAACCACAAATCTGTAGGTGAATTGATCTTGTTGAGGCTGCCATTTAATACACAGATGATAGTTTTGCCCAAATTTCTTTAAATCTTGATGCTCAAATTTTCCCCTTGATCCGTCTAGTTTAAAATGTTGATAGTGGTTGTAATTTGAGAAGAGAACGAAATGCAAAATATACATTCGAATCCGGGATTCATCATTTTGAAGAATTAGGTAAACAGGGAGATAAACGTTTAATTTTTTTTCATAACCTAAATAATGATTACTAACCCTTCTATGGGATTATGAACCAACTAGCTATTTGAAGTATGAAAACCGTTTCAACTGATCCAGATCTGAGGTTCAAGGGAGGAACAAACATTTATCAATAGTGTAATATATCTTTTCTAGAACGTTTACGCTCATAGGCTGCCAAGCTGCCGTTTGAACGAAGATGGTTTTGGAATTCATTATATTCAGCTTTCGTTTTTGGGGAGAAAAAACGAACCTAAAAAAATAAGAAATAAAAAATATTCCAGGAAAATTTCATTCTTTGGGTAACTACCTGCCAAGGCCACAGTATCATTAATAGCTTGTTTGTTGATGATGTTGTCAAATATTTCGATACTAATACGTAATCCTGCCTAAAAAATGTTAGTGCATACAAAAAAATCTTAACCTAAACACCAAAATGAATAAAACTGTGATCGCACAGTAGCAAATAGATTTAAAGCAAAGAAAACTATCAAACGATGAATTTTTCACTTGTTGGGAAAAATTTTTTAAATGGCATGTACATGTTGTAGACAAAGGTTTCATTGGAAAAAAATAATTGGTTAAATACACTTATGCACAAGACTAAATTGAAATAGAAAAAAAGTAAACGCTGAGGATATTTTTTGTATCACTCATCTCAATTCCTTCTAAATTAAAGTACTGCAAACTTAACTTAAATAGAGCGTAGACATCATTTGATAGTTTTGACAAGGGGCCAGGTTCGCAAGGATGAATGAAAACTTTTCTAAACCATGAAAATCTCTACTGAAACTTTAGACTTGTTATTAAGCACAAAACTAAACAGTTTCTATTTTTTCTACAATCCAGCTGTTGGAAAGGGACTACTTCAATTAAAATGGTAACAACGGCCAAAGCTCTCTCTATTTGCGCTTTTCCAAAACAAAAAACAAAAAAAAATTAAAGTTTGAGAATAAGATTATGGTGATTAGTTTACTTTGTTGTTTTCAAAAACTGTAAACAAGGGGCGATGCTCTAAGGAAAATAGCCCATTCCCTGGGTAACATCTGATGGTGAAAGAAAGACCTATAAACAAAGAAGGGAAGACAGAACGGCCAGAGCCAGAGTCCAATTCCATGCCAGGATGTTTGCAGCATCTTTCCCACCATCATCGGAGTTCCCATCTGAATCGCCCTCTACCACAGGTTCATAGGATGCTTCGGTATTGCCTGAAATAGATGGAAGTTTAAAAAAACACAACAGTTGTGTAAGCAATTAAATAATGCAAATTGTTTCTTACATCAAACATATATTTTCCAAACCATTACCTATTACTTTCAGAATCATATCAAATATCTATTATCTTTCACATGTAGGAATATTAAAAAAAAAAATTAAAAGGCCACACATAACTGATAATTTATTGTGACTTATCAAACTGTTAGATTATGAAATGCACTCAAGCAATCACAAAACGCACGCGCTCGTGCATGTGTAGGCATTTTAAATTATATTTGATTTGAAATAAAATCTCATCTCCCATATAAATGTGCCTGTTAAGGTCAGGATGAACTTGTCAAACCATCAATCTAAGGGTAAAATTAGGTTTGATGTCGTTTTTCAACAGACTTTGCATGCGTCAAAAACCATGAATGCTAAAATTGTCTATCTTGTTGATCTACTAATCCTTTTTTGAAAGAACTAAATAATAGAGTCTATATCCAGCTTCCGATCACTGCGTTCATATCCATCATCTTTTATTAACACTAACTCTTAAAGCGTGAGTAGTTAAAGGATCACTACACAAATAACCAAAAAAAAGAAAAAAAGAACGCCATTTGCAGGTCTAATGATCTGCTGCCTCATCCATTCTGCTTAATATACTTTTTTTTATTTCTTTAAAGATTTTAACCCAAATCTCTAGCACGTCTTGTCCCTGACACTGATTGAAGAAAATGTGTTGCGGGAAAACCAATTGCTTGATGTGCTAATAAACAAAAAAAAGTGAATGGGGTCAACGTGGCTTATGTTAATGTAATCAAAAAGTAAATCAATAAGTGAAGGTCACCCTTACCAGGCTTAGGATTTCCTGGACCAGCAGCTGGAGATTTAGCTCCTGGAGAGAGATACAGATATTGGTGAGTACTCGGAGGTATAAAGTTATGTGCGTTTTCTGCTGTATTGTCTCTAACGCCTATAAACTCTTTGTCCACACAAGAGAAAATGTCACGGTGTTATGGGCAGAGAAAACATAAAAATGTATTCTTTTTTTCGTTTAGCCACTAATCAATTTACAGGCCTTTTTATATGTAATATATAAGCAAGCATGCCATACCCATAGACAAAAATATACACGTACATAAATATGTACGTCTCATAAATATTTAATGAAGCCCTATTCTACATAGATACGCGTACATTATAAAGGAACCTTCTAAAGTGTGTAGTAGGAAAGAATACTGGTGATGCGATGAATTAGTTTCTTGACTTTTGATACTAAGATAAATAATTATTAGATAGGACACAGGTAACAATCAAAGATAGTTATAACTAATATAGACGGCCATAGTCACAGCGGAAAATGGCACAAGCAGCAACGCCGTGTGATTATCAAACATGCTTGTAAATTAATATATTATGTTGATTCAGGCACAAATATTTCGAACTATAGAGACAAAGATAGATAGATAGATAGAACGATAGATAGATATATGAAAATACTTATTGGCCATGCAGATTAACACATAAGCCACTCAATGATAATTTCACTAAAACTAATGAATGTCGGATGGATAAATGACCTCATGCATTTGTGCATAGGAACAAATTGATGGATATCAGACTGGATGGAGGGAGCGATCTATGGTATGCTAAAAATTAATAGCTAGTTCCGTTTTTGTCAATTGTCAGTATGTTTTTTTTCTCTCGTAAGAAAAAGCCAAGTGATGTTGAGTACAACTGTAGAATTGACGCATTAAAAGCAGAGAGGGAAAACATGATCAGGAGAGAAACCTACGTACCAGGCTCGTCTGCTGGAGTAGCAGAAGTTATTTCAGTTTCTGGAGACGGACGGGAAAAGTGGTAAGCTTCACAGAAAGAAGCAGTTTCAGTGATTTCAGTTATCAAATTGAAGAAAGAATAATGAACATTTTGACATATTAAAAGAGGAATTTGATCTACATCATTTTATTTGTATACGCCATAAAGCCACATTGCTACCTTTTTTCATCCTATTATAGTTTCATATACCATATGTTATAACCACCCGTATTTGTAAAGATTAAAACAAGAAGCACAAATACTTACAAATGAATATTCACACAATATATTACTTCTGATATATCTATATCTGTTGTAAAAACCTAATCGCATAAGGTGCAACAGACGGGGAGGGGGATAGATAGATAGATAGAATAGATAGATAGAGAGGCAGAAAGAGAGCGAGAGAGAGAG
>BLXT01004610.1:4572100-4582254 GCA_019648995.1 Plakobranchus ocellatus
TTTTTTTTTTTTTTTTTACGGAAATGCAGTAAAAAATATAAATGTACAGAAGACTGGTTGAAAATACCGAAATTGGGTCATTTTTATTTTGGCTTTTTAAAAAAAATCAATTTGGCTCAAGTTTTCCACACTTTGGATACCAATCTTCTATGTGTGGAGTAAAAAGAAGTCAGTCTTGGTGTGTATCGATATATAAATATATCAATCTGGTAAACTAATAGAGATTAACAACTTTCTTAAAATTGTTCGATATTTATCGAAATCAGATTAATTCCTTCACCCGTTTTTTTTTTCTGGGGGCCCTTGTAGATCTAGCCTAAGTTAGGCCTGAGCACGAACCCTATTTCTTGGTGTTCATGAACACCGAGTAACTCAGCCTGAAGTTTCATGGATACTGATTACGCGTATGAATACTGGAAGTATTTATTTTCAGCGACAACACCCCTTTCTACTCATCTCAAATGAAACACTCGCTAGCCTTGCAGGAGCCGAATAGTACAACGAATCCTAAAACGTGTGTTTGTTTTGCAGGCCAGTGGTTATGAAAGGTCACTTCACTTGACTTCTGGTGACATTTTTTACCCCCCGAATAGTACAACGAATCCAGTGACATAATACAACGAATCCGATGACGTAGAAAAAACATCGTCTGTGTTCGTGTTGCGTTTAATCCCCCTCCCCCCATCAACCATGCTTTGTGGGCTCACAGCACAGGTCTAGATCTGGCTGCACTGCATTTTGCTAACAGTTGGACTAGATCTAGACTTGCTATGTATTAGGCATCGCCTGTTTGGATTTATTTAGAGGCGAGGCTACTGGGTGAAATTGAAAAGCAAGAGCTAGGCTTACAAATAATAGGGAATTATTTGCAGAGGACTATTTTTTTCAAGCGGAAAGACAATTACTAGGCATAAACAAACTGGGCGAGAATGAGGATGAGAGAAGCGATCATTGTTTATAATTATACCCTTAATTCCATTGTTGGAAAAAAGGAGAAAGTTGGGCACAGAAGGGGAAATTACACTTTTTTTTTTTTAATTAATTCAATATTTTATTACACAGTTTTTAACATATTTTCCTCGAAGGAGCAAGTCACAACAATAAGGTCAACTCCTTTTACATTACGATAATCTCAGGCTATCTGGCTCCCCGTCAAGTCTAGCGCTGCGTGCAGAATTTATTGCAATAGATATAGATTTAATCAAGGTCTGAAATAAATCGCGTATTAATCTAACAGTAATCAGATACACAAACAGGTGGTGCCAGAAATCAATTGCTTCCCTTTAAAAACTAATTAAAATTCAAGCTCTATTCAACAGGTTTTTTTCAAATCTTTATTTCTATAGGGAGTGAGTTACAAAAATGAAATCAACCCTTTTAACATTCTGATGGCCTCAGGCTTTTTGAGCTTCACTCAAACCAAGCGCTGCATGGTAAATTTACTAGAAATTCATTTCTCATCGATCTTGCAAATGCAGTAGTAGTAGAGATCTAGATTTAATCAAGGCCAAATCACACAGCAACCGAACAAAAGCAATCTCACTCACTCTCACACACACACACACACACACTTGCGCGCGCGCGCGCGTGTGTGTAAGTCAAACCAGACGCCTCTGTTTAGTCCAGGTTCACAGCCTGTGTTATCATGGTTCTAGTACTAGTAACAGTGCGATAGCTTTCTAATTTTACAAAACCAATATTTCGATCATGTGAGATTTTGTGAATAAATTATAAGGCCTATATTTCATTGATCTTCATTTTCTGTAATTAGACAATACATGGCACATCTGCTGTACAAAAGCTCTAGGCCTACAGAATACTGAATCACAAGAAAGATGGGAACCACTGTTTCAGCTGTCTCTCGGCTAGGCTACCTTGCTTCCTGTAGCTACGGCCCTCTCTTGTCCTCCCCCATCCTTTCTCTAGTATGATTGTTTCACTAGATGCATCAAGGCACGACGAATCCGAGTGAATCCTAATGAATACTAGCAAACCCTCTCTTTCTAACAGTCAGTAAGAACCTAGGCTAGCTTGCTTCCTGTAGATGCGACCCTCTTCTCCCCTCTCGAGTATGATTGTCTCAGAGTTACACCAAGGCTAACGAATCCTAGCGAATCCTAATGAATACTAGCACCCTCTCTTTCTAACAGTAAAAGCCTATGTTTCCAGCCTTAGGTCTAGGATAGATAGGATTTGTAATCACTTACTACGCAAAGTAATTAAATTAGTACTTCCGGCGGAAGATTCATAGGGTTCGAATCCTGCCCAGCACTACCTAGTGTGGGAACATCAAACTCAAAGTTAAAATAATAATGGCCTCAACTTTGATCTACCTTATGGGTTTTCTACCACAATTGTGAGGTTCCCAATTTTCTTCAACTCCATTATTATCATTTGTTATGAAGCCTCACAAGAAAAAGAGCAAAGCCTTATATCAGATCTGCTCTGCGAAGAAACTCTTCATTGTAACTTACAATGTGTTAGTGCATTGGGCTAAAATGTAGAAAATAAGTTTTCGAATTACATGTACTAGATCTAGACTTAGTAACTGGTGCTCATATAAGAAAATCTGAATGTAGTACAGATCTAGATTACTTGGGATGCACTTGGTGGCTTTCTTGAGCTAAATTAAAAAGTAAATTCAAAAATTGTGAGTAGGCTTACTTTTAACTTTTTTATTCTGTGTATTAGTTTTAGGCTTGATATCATCTTAGATCTCTAGTCTTAATTTTCAATGTAAACATAAAACATAAGTTTTCAGGCTTTTTTATTTAGATCTAGATCTAGGCCAGATTAATTCAAGACAAATCTGCAGTATAAAGCCACTAGCGAAATTTCAGGCCAGTGATACTTTTCTGGTTTTTTTTTTTAAGCCTGTTAAAAGAAAGTCCTTCAAAACTTTAAGATCCTGTTTATTTAATTAAATTTTTTTTTTTTTTTTTTTTTTTTATTCTAGGGCCTGTATATAGACATATGCCTATGCCCACTTTAATGCCAGTTCATATCTTCTCCAATAAATATTTTTGAAAAGAGGGTTTATTGCAAACTGGTATAATATGTTTGTAAAACATTGATAGGTTTAGATTTAGATCTTGGCCTTTTTTTTCTTCTTTTTTTAATATTGATTCTCATTGGCAACTTATGTGCATATTTACAACATTAATATCTGAATCATTTTGTTAGGAGCTGGTGGTGTGGTCCATAGGGGAGAGTACAACACTTGGAAAGAAATGTACATTGTATTTATATATCATGTGGACTCCTATTGAGGCATTTTAGATTTTTTTTTTTTTAAATTTAGATTAGTAAAACCATTTAGTCAGCATTGATTGTGAAGAGATCTAAAGTTAATTTTTAAGACTTCCTACTGATAAAACCCAGTTAGTGGTTTCAAAAGAGACAAAACCTTGGCCTATAAAATGCTTATAAATATTGTTCAACTAGTGTCTGCTTAAATTAGACAAGGCCTATTTTGTATGAATTTATCTTGAGAAAATTATTTATTAAAATATTGGATCCAACCAGAGACTTTGTATTTAATCTTTTGTTTGTAAAGCAGAGACTCCTTTTTTTTTTTCCAAACCTTAATACCTGTCTGACAATTGTTCATGACTTGATGCTTTTATTGTAGTATTTTATGTTTTATAAACAAATTTAAATGTCTCTCCATTTGCAAATGAAAAATTGTCAAGAAATGATTTGTTTAAAGGAAATTGTGTACATCAGAAATTAGCTTGCGACCTATCAATTTCTTCGACAGTTGTAGGCTAATGGATGTGAAAAAAAACAGTAAAAATTTCAATTATTATCTTTCTGTTTCTCAATTGAAATTTTGATGGGTATTACTAAAATGGCTTGTAAAATACTGAAATGAGTGTAGAAAATTACTGGGGCTGCCTTTTTCAGGTTGGCAGCTCGTCAAAAATGAAATGTATCAAATAAATCATTTAAATTTAGATCTTATATTTTTCTTACAAAACATGAAGATTTTTTATCATTTAATTTTTTTAATGCTGTGTAAAAATTACATGTGTATCACAGCCTAATCAGGCAGAGGACATTCACCTGAATGGTCAGCAGCAGGTCATCATCAGCACAGCTGGTGTCCAGTGTCACAATGCTGAAGGCTCTGGTAGTGAAGCTATGACAATACAGGTTGCTGCAGATGATCTGGTGCATCATGTGGAAGATCAAGGTAGTGTTGGCACCGGCTAAACTTTTTGATGTTTTAAAATGACTTTAAATGTCTTCACTGAAATAGCCACTTCAGGTCGATTTTGTATGCTATGTTGCTATGATAAAAATAATAATGAAAAGAAAGGAAGCTTAGACAGTGATTATGCCCCTTTTTACAAAAATCTCAATTCATATTAATCAGTTTAACACGTCAGAGGTTGATTGAAGCTTTCTGTGCTGAGATGAATCCCAAATAGTGAAAGTTTTATTATTATTTTGATTTAATGTCTGCTCAATTTAAATAAAAAAATGACATTCAGAATCGATATTATTATTGACACTTTTCTTGGCTTCAACAGATTTAAATGTCTTGAATAATGACTGCCTACATGCGAATACATTTGCAACAGAAGGAGAGGAAATTGTCACTGTTGCTGAGTTCCATACACAAGTAAGTGTATGAGTTTTCAAAAGTTCGTTTAAAGTGAATACAAAATTGATGTTTTTAGGAATGGGTACAAATTGTTGTGGTTTCATATCACTTTTTTCTTTTTACTAAAATGTATGGCAACTTAGAAAACCTTCCTAAATAGGGCTTTCCATAGAAGAGTTTTCTGGATAGTATCAGTACAGCTAAAAAAAAATTCCCTCCCTTTTTGTGACCTACAAGCATTTCCATGCAAAAGGAGAGAACGTACAGTAAAAAAGCCGTACGACTTTTTTGCTTCTGAAGCAGATTTTTATTTGCAATGCTGTATGGCTTTGTACAGGACTATTTTTTGGGAGATGTCAAATCAAAATTTCTAAAAATGTATGCCTCATTTCCATGCGATTTAATACCAAATATAACTTTTTTCTATGGAGGGTTTCTAAAAACCAAATTTAAACAGACCTGCCATGTGAGAATAGAGCTGTGTCTGCAAGAGGAACCGTTTAAAGTATAAATTCTTTTTTCTCTGGTTACTTAAATCAATTTCTTTTTTTTTTTTACGTTTTAGCCTGTTAATGCTTTTTCGCTGCATTCTTATCGAAGTTCATGACATATTTGAAAGAAATAGTTTATGCACACAATGTATACAGTGGAAACCTAATAATTCGAAGTACATGGGAATGAACCAAAACTTCGGATTATAAGACTTCAAAGTATTAAAAGGGGCAAAATTCGGGGGTCTAAAACACCAGTAATTATTACAGGGTTACTTCCCTTTAATAAAAAATTTAACAAAAAGAACGGATTTCTCCTGCTTTAATACTCATGGACCCCAAACCTACTCCCTCTTTTTGTTTATTTTTTAGCCCTGAAAAGGGCCGTTGTTGTACATATTGACTATTTGGCTTAGTTGGCAGCTTTATTCTTGAAGTGGTCAGTGATGACAGTTTGCCTGACTCTCCTCACAACATGGTCTTCAAATGAAAATTCAAATGAAATGGATGCTGGTCTCCTCTGCAGTGGGGACAGCTTCATCTACATAGAGAAAAGCACATAATGTGCCATTACTGGAACTACTCCCTTGAGCCGATCAAAGAGGGAGACAAGATCTCGGTCGTCTTGTGAAATCTAGCTCTCAGTTTCAGAGCCCTCCTCCTAGCTGTAGAAACCTGTGTGACGAAAGCAGTTTGCTACTGCTGATGGGCTGATGTCATCCTATGCTTTCTTCATCAAGTAGAACTCTTCCAATACCGATATATTGAAGGTAGCAGGGCAACCAGTGTCAATGTGAACTAGATATCTCTGCACAACAGCCTTCCTGTAGTTTTTCTTGAAGCTGTTAATGATGCCTTGGTCGCAGGGCTGTAAAATACTAGTGGTGTTTGGAGGCAAAAAACAGCTTTATAGCTTTCAAGTTGTCATCTGAGGGGTGGGCTGGACAGTTGTCGATGACCAATGCTACAGAACGGCCTTGGAACAAAAACTTGTGATCTAATTTTTGAACCAAGAGTCGCTAGTTATCCATGCATTTTTGTTAGCAGCATACTTGACAAGCAGTTTCTTGGTGGTGTTGAAGCAATGAGGCTTGGCCGATTTGCCGATAATAAGAAGTGGCAGTTTAACACTTCCGCTCATGTTGACCACTACTAATACAGTGAGCCAATCCTTTGCTTTTTTTCCTCCGCTACAAACATTCCCTTTAAAGTCCAGGGTCTTGTCTGGAAGGCATTTGTAAGAAATGCCCGTTTCATCAGCGTTATAAATATCGTCCGCATTGTAATACTCCAGCAGCTGGTGTAGAGAATAGCCCCTCCACATGTCTACTATGCTCATTTCCACAGATGTCGCTTCCCCGCTGATGGCTTTAAAAACAATTCCATGACGTCGCTTGAATCGACCAAGCCATCCCGAGCATGGAACAAAATTGATGCCGAGTTCTTTGCCCAGCTCTCCTGCCTTTTACATCAAAATTGGCCTATTGATAGGAGCTCCTAGAGCTCTGGCCTGCTTGAACCAAGTCAATAGTCCTTCATCAACGTCCTCCACTTCACTAGGGCGCATCCTCTTTTTTCCTAGATTGCCAGCTGATGTGCTGGCCATCTTTTCCAACTTTTCTGTTTTTCAAAATTGTCGAGAGGGTGTTAGCAGGGATGCCGTTTTTCTCAGCGATTTATTTCTTTGTTTGGGTCTTTCCCATGTTGTCCACTTCACTTAATAACTTTAGCTTGGTTTCTAATGTGAGGGTTGTGTGCTTTCTTTTCAAAGGATCAACCCTCAGTTATGCCATTTTCAATAGGAGAAAATACGAAGCTGTACAAAGTTTAAGTCAAAATCTATTAAAAAACGAGGAGAGATTTGTAATGCGTAAATACCACATGAGTAGCAATGCAACAAGTGATAGATCTAATCGGATACACACGTTTTGGGATGCTGTGACGCTGACCTGTGTACGTGTGTGTGTGTTTAATGTAATGGTAGGTCTAGACGGTGGGTGCTAGAGTCTAGGTGCCCACGTTACTGATACCAATATCAGCACGAATTAAAATCAAAACAATAATAAAAAAGGCACAGTGCCTTTCACTTTAGTCACGCCCAGCAAC
Organism: Plakobranchus ocellatus; assembly: GCA_019648995.1. Lineage (NCBI taxonomy): Eukaryota > Metazoa > Mollusca > Gastropoda > Plakobranchidae > Plakobranchus > Plakobranchus ocellatus. The sequence continues at coordinate 4,579,307 of BLXT01004610.1, forward strand.
CTTGTCTCACCCTGAGCTTACAGTGCCTACACCATCTCCCCTTTCCTGAGTACTAGCGTGACTGCAGTGAGAAATTCTTCAGCCAGTGGCAGTGTGGGGCACTGGCAGATCGCGTGCCCGCTCTAGGCTTACACTCGGTACCCCACTTCTCTCCTCTCATGTTAGTTTGAGCCCTCCCCTATCTCACTCATTGTTTATGGCATTCCCTGGAGTAGGCCCGCTTTGTTGAAACGGTGATTGGCATTGTTTTGAGGATGGTGAAAGGGAAACATTTTTATTTTCTTTTTGCGGTTTGTGGCGGTGTGGGCTTTGAATTATGAGAATCGACTTTCTTTGATTCGAATAATGAGTTCGAACTTTACAAAGCCAAAGAAGAGAAAAAAAACCTCAGATCGTGAATACTTCGGTTTATGAGAAATTCGAATAATCGGGCTTCGGCTTATGAGGTTTTGACTGTATGTATATTGTTTCCCTGCTTCTCAAAACCTATTTATTTTCTTTTTCTCTCGCTTTCTCTATCTATCTATATGTCTTTTTACACTGTACCACAGAAGGGGGCGAGAACTCATCAAACGTGTGTCAAGTTTTTTACTTCCACGCTTTCCACATTCATTTGTGTGAATTTGAAGTTGAAATTTATTTATCTTTTAATTAGACCTGAAGTTCTAAAGTGAGAAACTTGATTTTTTTCCCTTTACAAGAATAGTGACAGAGAGTTCTGACAAGTTTTCTCAGATTTTCCACAGAAACTTGCTCTAATGTTTCCTTTTAAATAGAAGGTAATTCACATAAACATCCAGGTAAAGAGAATTGCAAATTTCACATTTTGAGGTGCGCTCTACTTAAAATAAACTTTGAGTAAGATTCTCTCTGATTTGGATTTTTAACTCCTTTGTCACTCCCAAATAATTTTTAGGTTAGAGTAAACGTAAGCAGACTTTAAAACACTACCTGTGCATGTAATAAATTTTTCTTCTTTATCTTCAAGTACAGTTGAATAATATGAGCTATTTCAAAGTATTGGTACCAAAATAGGTAAATTTTTAAGTGTCATTCACTTTCACTGCAGAGCCAAGAGTGAAGTAGGATGTAGAACAGAGCAATAGCATTTGGTGTATAGACAGTAGTGCTTGTGTGAACCTTACCACATAAAATGTCATTCTCAATGCAGCCTTCTCTGTGTTCTCAACCCTTACATTGAAGACAAAGTCATCAACTTGTTCCCACAGACTTTAGAAACTAAAGAGAATTCCGCTGCATATACTCAAATACTTTTTAAATGAGCTTGGCTTAATGAAGAGCACCTCCAATTGTTACTTATTTGAGCAATATATATCAATCACGAAAGATCAGCAACCAGTATGCCCAGCCATAAGAGACTAGTGACGAGTATTCTAGCAACAGCTAGTCCACACTTTATTCCAAATGCCAGATATTCTTAGTCTAGATCTTATTTATTTATTTCCATCCCAGTCGAAACAAAAAAAAACACGTTCTTTACCAACTTGGGTATACAAACAAAGGCCTATCCGTACTGTTGTTAAAGGCATGCATATCGATTTCTAAAAATGGGGACGGCAACTCCGGTCCTGGGGGTTGAACAGGGGATGCCAGCCCTGGTCTGGGAGGGATACCTCTAGGTGGCAAAGCCAGTCCTTTAGGTGTTAATATAATCACATGCCATTCCTACTGATTTAATCGGCAGTCTACTGATTTTTTCCTTACATTTAGGAAAATACCAATCTCCTGATTCAAGTGATGGAGAAAAAAAAATATTGATTTGTTTTTGTTTCATTATGGGTCATTAGGACTGAATGGTACAATCCTTATTAAATGATGAACTTGGCCTGACTTAGACGAATTTATTATCCCATATAGCGTTAACAAAAGAAGATAACGCTAAAGGACGAAGTGGCTTTGGACTTTTAAATCAAGAGGCAATCGAGATTATGTCTTAGGGCTAATAATTTCACGTTTTGGAAGCTGTAGCTGCAGTTTTAACATAAATTCCTGCTTTTAAATTAATAAATTGATCATTATAGTGGAGCTCAGTCCTAAGAAAATAAACTACAGTAGACCACACCTAAACCAAAAATGGCTGGACCGAAAAACGGCTAAACCAAAAAGAAATTGAAGAGCTTTCCGTTTGTCCTCTTATTCTTTGTTATTAAACATGCGGTAAACCGAAAGTGTTGGCTGCTTTACTATCGCTAAAACAAGATAAAAACTACCAGGAAAGCACAGTCACTGTCTGACCCAACAAAAAAAAAACTTTTTTATTTTTTTTTTATACATGCCTTGCCCACTCCTTTCTTTCGCGCATTACTCCATGCAAACCCAATACTGTTAGTTACCGATACATCACACTACAGATAGCTAGGCCCGATGTCTGGCTAGGTCTAGGTCTACTGCACATACTTGCCCATCCCTTCTCTTTCACCACTCAGTTACGCAGCAGGACCGTCCCAGACACTCCCTACATGTCTATGTCTCGTCAGTACTAAGCTAAGCAAACATTGTTGCATCACAGCCAGTTATAAATCTTGTGGATAACTTCAATATCGAAAAACTTAGGCGATGATTAAATTGTACAAGGAGGGACTAGGACCAGAAAACTTACTTAGGCCATGATGAGGTTGTAAACTCTAGGCGCAAGAACCTCCTAACTGAAAAGGAAATAGGAGGAGATAGAGAAATGGATAAAAAAGAAAGATTCGTGGATAGGTGTGTTCATTCACATTATGGGTGGGATTGGTTTAACTTAATATTTCGGAAGTTCTCAACTGTACTGATATTTTTTTTTACAAAACTCCTGATGATCTATCCAGTTACATAGTATTTTTGTCCAGTATTGAAAAATGTGGTGCAAAAATAGGGATGCTAAATTCTTCAAGTTTTTTGATAACTTACATATATATATAGCTTAATTTTTTTTTTCCCTTTTTTTT
>BLXT01004610.1:4609529-4642581 GCA_019648995.1 Plakobranchus ocellatus
GGGGGGGGGGGGGGGGGGGGGGGGGGGGGGCACATATTTGCATAGCCTGCAGGACTTAATTTTTTTTTTTAAGTTTTCGATATAAAATTTTGCTAGTTTTAAAAAAGAAATAATTTTCTCTAGCAATGATTGTCTTCGAGGCCCAAAATGATTATAAGAAGGTAATTTTTTTTAAAGCAAGGAAAACAGTTTGAAACAACTCTCATTCTTCACCATCATCCACCTTTCCTGTTGACCTTTAAGTCTGGAGTAAATAAAAATCATTCTGGAACACCCTTATTACACAGCTCTTCATTTGCAATAACTATGAGGGTTTTCTTTTTCACTTTGTCTACAAGTTGAGGAGCAAAAATTCACAAAAGTTCTTTTTTTAATCCACAATACATCTGGGGTTGAGAGGACTCTTTTCTTGTAATTTTCATATTGTTACCTAACTGAAAGAAATATTTTTGACGAGATTTTAGTGTGAGGCTTTACTCATCCAAATTAATGTGAGCTCATAACAAGTACAGTGCCTCTGCTTAAATAATTCAAAAGCCTGATAGAAAATAGAATATATAATAATATATATGCTGAAGTTCTTACAACTGAGGTTGGGGCTCCAAAGAGTGGGCGATCTAATGGGTCTCGCTCTCGATGATCCATCTCTGCTTTTTCTTGGGCCTAAAAATGTATTTCACTTGAGGCAGGTTTTGTTATTTTCAATTGACCGATTCTTTGTCCCCAACATTAAAAAAGAGATTTTGTAGCTAGGACATCAGTTCATTCAGCACTGAGGATACAAAATTGTTTCAAAGGTCTTTCGTCAAATGATAAATGTATCTGCAGAGAAGAAAAGACTTGTAAAAAAAAAAAGAAAGTGAAAGAATTGGTTAGAAATAGAGGTTTCATAAATTAATATAGGCCCATCTTGTTTTCCCAAACGCTTGAATAAATAAAGTCCCACCTTATTTTCCTGAAGGCTTTATTTTATAAAGAAAGAGAAAGAGAGAAATCAGTAAGAAAGATCGACCATGGGGCTGTGAGTCAAGAGCGGTAGGTCTACAGATAGATTGAGATAATATGGACATTTATTTATAACATTGTCTACTAAAAACAGACACCAACTTTTAAGGAAAGGAATAAGAAAAGAAAAAAAAACAGATTAGCACACAAGATAATTTATTGGTCTAGACAGTTGCAGTTAAAATATACGGAAAGGGGACCCATGCTTCTAAATCTACCTTCATCAGCTATTAATGATATGAAGAGGTCGGGGGTTAATGATAATATTGTTATAAATTGTGAGAAAGTAGCACAATTTACATTAAATAATTTGGCTTACGAGTCAGTAACTTGTGAAGGCAGAATAAAAATGACAACACTCATATACTCATACTCAGCTGATGAAGTAAGTAGTGCTTACATCCCAAGTTTTTGGAAAAATAGTCACTTCGTAATATTTATTATGGCCTACCTTATTTTCTCAAACGTTCGGATTCCTTTTAATTATAGTCAAACTTTATTTCCATAGAAAATGAGAGTTCAGTAATACAGGCATACTCGTACTCATATTGCAGGGGTCTCTTAAAGTGCTATTGCATTCGGTTTGCCTGAAAAAATTTTTGAAAAATTGTCACTTCGATATAGGTAGGCCTAGTTGAATTATGATTACTATATTGACTGCTCTTAGTCATCTAGATCTATAGATCAACACAAATTGAAAAGGTGGTGGGTTGGATTCAGATCACATATATATTAAAATTGACTTGATCTATATCTAGATTTAAACTATTTCCCCCACATATAGTCACATTTTAAATAAAGGAGGCATAGAATCTAATCTAGATCTAGATTATTACATTTCTTCTCCTACCCTGGGCTAAGGCACTGAAAACTGCGATATCAATAGATCTAATCCTCATTTACAATGTTATTTGCAGACAGGTACAAAAATTGGTAATCCTTACCATCTGCGGTCCCTGCGGTGTTTGTTTAGGCCTACCGATAATATTGACGAAATGAAGTGATTTTAGTTGATAGGGTCCGATCTAGAAAAAAAAACTCGAGAGATCTTATGAAATTGTGTGTCATTTTCACACTATCGCATTTGATATCCAAATCGGACGAATCAACTAAAACCCGTTTATTTTCGACAGATTTATCGGTTTCGTAGGGACCGCAGATGTTAAGGATTACCCAAAAATTGATTAATTTAATGATCTATAATTAATCAAACCTTCTTAGGAGTTAGGAATCTAGAACTAGACTTCAACTTGTTAGTGTTGTTAGATCTTGTCACTTTTGACATTTGTTCGTGAACCTATCGCCTGGATTTCTGTATGTTTTTGGTCTTGTGAGTCTGTTAGCTGTTTGTGGCAGTACATTTTACTGCTAATGACTATTCTTTACAGTGTGTAATTTTTTTCCCATAGAGTTTCATATAGATCTATAGCACTAGAAAAGGAAAGGAATTCAGAACTTAAGAGGAATGGGGAAGAGTTTAAAACAATAAGCTGAGGGCAAAATCAGGTTATCTGAGATAGGATTAATCTCATTTAGGAGAAGGGAGAAAACAATTCTGTTACTTAAGATCATCAAGATAAGCGAAAAATGCGTGAATCGATTTTAGTTTAAGTCGATGGAAATTAACAGTTTCATTTTCGTGAATAAGTTTAAGCTAATAACAAATATATTCGATTTTTTTTCTTCTTTTCTGACAGGCCCACAGGTATTTCGTAAATCATATACCACTTTTCTCTCTTGAAAAAGAGCATTGATACAGGATTAATATGTTTGATTACTAAATATTATCATCGCAAAGCGATAAAACGGAAAACAAATTAATGATAAATGGTACGGAAATAAAAATTTAACATTCATAAAAAAAGGCCTCAATATTACACACTTATGCAAATAGTGTAATTCAAGAACAACCCTTCTTTCAACAAGTTAATAAGCCATCGTCACATTTTCTCGCACTGTGCTCTATCATGCTCGGTTTCATAATCCACCTGGCGCAAGATGAGGAGAGGCAAAAGGATTCTACTCGATTCTATGTCTAACAGCTAGGGGGCTAGTCGTCGGTCTATTTCGGCCGCCTGGATTTTTTTTTAGGGGGTTGGTGGGACTGGTGTGCTATATGAATAGTTATAAAGTAGGAGCTGCAATGTGTAGGAGCCTGGGAGTAGATGGATTCAAAAACAAAGAGTATGCATTTATATGGGATTGATCCGACATGCTAAAAACATAAACCATGGTCGTTATATTGTAAAATATAAGTTAATATATGAAAATATAGTGACTGTTTTCTGAAACCTACATTAGGTCTTGAATCATATAATATAAATTGGACTCAAGTTAATCGTGTAAAAAAAAAAACTTGGGATATAATCTTGACTTAGAGGACTTATTTGACAATTTTTAATAAATCAAGCATTTTGTTTTAGCAGCACTAAGGATCAACGACTTCAGTATAACGAATGCAATTTTGATTTTCACCCACAGAAGAGCTTAGAAAAAAAAAACAAAAAACATTGCCATCATTAAATGTAATTGTTTCGTGTGTGTTTCGTGAAGAGTTGTTCTATTTCTTTCGACTCACAAGAGGGAAGAGTAAGTTTGTTCAAATACAAAAATTGCCCTTATATTAATTGCAAATTATGCGATTACACCTAAATTTAGATATGTACGTGAACATTCACACAAAGAATCTAGATCTAGATCTAGTCTAAACTAGACACTCTAGAGTTGAACGAGATCAAAACCTAGATCTAGATTAGTCTGTGCTTAGATCTAGATTTAGAGTCCAGAATCTAGATCTAGATTTCTAGGTTCTAGATCTAGAAATCTAGATTAAGATCCAAGCCCTTTTTTTTTTTTAAGTGAAATAAGAGTCTAATTGTTCTTTTCAACATTATTTGTAGGCGCTTGTTCGTTTGTTCCCACCCCGACTTTTTATATAGGCCTAGATCTAGATCTAGGCCTAGATTCTAGCAATATTATCAGATCTGGCTCAATGTTCATAGGCTATCGACGAAATGGAAGAGGTCGCAGGCCAAGTTATAATGAAAATAGTATTATTTTCATGCAAAATCTACACAATTTGACACCTTTTTCAATTACTCCTGACCTATCGGAATAGCTATATTAAAACTCGGGGTGGGAACAAACGAAAAACACCCAATTTTATTGTTACTCTGTGTTTTTAATCAAATCCGAATTTGGATAATTATAAGGTCGACCTCATTTTCCTGAACGCTTTATTTTTTATATATGTAGAGAGAGAATTCAATAGCACCGCCATACTCATACTCAGTAAAGGGTTCAGCCGAACTGCCGCTGGGAGCTGGTGGATCATGGGGCGCCTGATGCCAGTGTTGATTTGTTCAGGTGGCTGGGGCTGGACTGAAAAGTCTAGATCTAGTCAATGACTCATCCAGCATGTTACATTTAGCGTAGGCCCACACTATAGGCGACGCAACTTGTCATGGCTAACTTGAAGGACTGATGTCGCAGTTACTGTGCGCTATCCACTGACAAGTTAGCCTGATAATTTGCGTAACAAGACTGGCCTCGTGTTTCGCGGGACGACAGTCAGTAGAGTTATGCGGGGTCGCGTAATGGAACCCCCCATTCCCTTATCCGACAGAGCCACTGACGTAACACCAGGTGTAAAACACAGGATAGCTCCAACGTTCCGACAAGTACTAGTAGCCGAATTGGTGTGCGCTCGCAATAAAAAAAGAAAGTGTTTCAAAACATGTATTGTTGGACACCTGAGCTGCTGCCTCCAATGTGGGCCTACGCTTAAAGCCACAAATTTAGTATTTTTGCTAGCATACACACAGCTAGGCAAGCCAACTCTACAGAGCATTTGGTTTCAGTTTCAGTCAACTAGATAGTCTGACACTAGACCTACGAGCCTAGACCACACAACAATCTGATCCATTGCCACAATATCATTCTGCTATACCAGAGTTAACCCACATATCACACAAAACACCTACAGAATGGATGGCCTACAGATACAACTACTAGATCTAGATTCTTGCTTGGCCTGAAGATCGAAGGGAAAATAGGTCATCACAAAAAATTATGGGAAAAAACCCCACATATTTCACATACAGTGGAACACGTTTAAACCAAAATTCTAGGGAATAAGATTTCTATTTTGATTTAAACATATTTTGGTTTAAGCATAGTGCATTAAATAAGTAAGATTAAAAGGAGAGTAACCATCTTCCGAAATATTAAGTTAAATCAATCCCACCCATCGTCACACCACAATGTGAATGAACACACCTATCCACGAATCTTTCTCTTTCTTATCCATTTCTCTATCTCCTTCTCTTTCCTTTTCAATTAAGAGGTTATTGCGCCTGTTATCGATGCAGTATAATAGAGCTCCCACAACTTCAACATCGCCACAGTAAGATTTCCGGTCCTGAAGTCTCTACTTTTACAATTTAATAATCACCAAAGTTTTCTGGTACTGAAGTTCTCAGCAAGACAGATGGCTTTATTACTGGCTGTGATGCAAGTGTCTCTACTTGTACAATTTAATCATCGCCTAAGTTTTCCGATATTGAAGTTATCCACAAGATTTATAACTGGCTGTGATGTAACAGTGTTTGCTTAGCTTAGTACTGACGAGACATATAGACATGTAGGAAGTGCCTGGCATGGTCCTGCTGCGTAACTGGGTGGTGGAAGAGAAGGCCCATGGGCAGGTGTGTGCACTAGACCTAGCCAGACATCAGGCCTGGACATCTGCAGTGTGAGGTACCGGTAACTAACAGTAATGGGTTTGTGTGGAGTAATGCGAGAAAGAAAGGGAAGGGCAAGGTGTGTTAAAAAAAAAAAAAGTTTTTTTTTTTCATGTGTTGATTGGACAGTGACTGGGCTTTCCCAGTAGTTTTTATTTCGCTTTAGCGATAGTTTGGTAGCCAACGCTTTCGGTTCACCGCATGTGTAATAAGAAAGAATAAGAGGAAAAACGGAAAGCTCTTCAATTTCTTTTTGGTTTAGCCGTTTTTTCGGTTCAGCCTTTTTCGGTTTAGGTGTGGTCTACTGTAGTTTCCTCCAATATTTTGTCTCAGATATATATATTATGAATTAGATAAATTCAAATATGAGTGTTAAATCACAGCCCTTCCACCAGGCTAGAGCTTAAAAAAGTAGCCCTAACCGTTTACACTAACCGTGGCTGGTGCCAACGACTGGCTGAGCACCAGAAGATGTTAGCATCAGCCTCGATTACATGGGTTTTATGATGGCATGAGGTCTTCTTTAAAGTAAGCAGTGCCTAAGTTGCGTTCAGGAAAATAATGACTGGACCTATTTTCCTGAGTCTTGGAGAAAATAGTTGCTTCATAATTATTATTCGGGGACAGATCCAATGACTTCTAGAGTCTTCATCAACTGCCGGTGAAATGTTGAGGTCGGGGGCGAAAAAATTATGAAGATAACATGTGAAAATACTAAAGTGGTGGGCCTCCTATATTATTATAAATAACTATGTTGAATTCTTTGTTTTGTCTGCAGCTGATGAAGGTAAATTTAGATCTAATCTAGAGAAGTCTCTGGATTTGAAATGTAACATTCATAATGCCTATTGTCAAGTTCATACAGTCCTATTTTGCTTTCTGAACAGAGATTTTTAATTTTGCAGATCATAGCTAAAGGTACCAAATCGTCCAAGGTCTCACAAAGATAATACCCCATCTTTTCTCTTTTTAAAGTTATTTATTTTTGCGAAATTCTATTGTCCCATCTTAGCTAATGTGTCAAGTACGAACTTGAATGCTACACATTTGTGATTTAAGCTAATGATTTCTGGTTCATTACCCAAAGCAAAGAGGGCAATATAGTCAGGATTACCAACTTCCACATATTGAGAATGCTGGCCCATATTCAAACATAGGCTTGGGTCAAGGATTTTTGAAGTCCAAGTCAGAGCAGAAACTTTTTTCCGTCTTTAAATCCACCTCCTAAACAGTATGTGGCACAGGAAATGATGTTTGTCATCCACCTACAGGAGAAAGTGTTCGATCACTTGTTCCAATTTCAGATCACACATCCAATGCAGAGGCGATGATCTTAGGATACATTGTAGAGTTATTTTTTATGTCTCTTGCAGATTCCTTTGGCAAATTGATTCAAGAAACTCGCAGAAATCCTAAGTCTATCAATAGCCTGTTTTTGTCCAGGCAAACTTTTTCCAATCAACTGAATTATGTTATTTTCTATAGGCTTTAAAAAAAAAAAAAAAAACTATTTAATAATAATAATGAAAAAGTTAAATATCACATTCTTGGCAAAAATATCCAGACTATCTGATTTAAAACCATCCTAGGGTCATTAATGCTCAAATTCATCTTAGTGGCTGCAATAATTTCATTATTTGAAATACTGCTCCATGGATGTTTCATGAATTGAGAGTTGAACTGATGCCACAGTGCCTCCAAATGGCTTTATTTCCAGCATTGATAAACTTAGGTTTTCTCACATCTTTGGCGATCACAATGTGCACCACCCGGAAAATCCTTGGTATTTTTAATGTTTTTTTTGGGGGTTTTTTTGGAACTATCATGATACTTAATACATCCAGAGACAAGAAAAGAGCACACATTAAAAATTTTATGCCTCCATAAGACGTGTCTAGTCATTGAAAAAAAGCTTGCTTTATGTTATGAATCCGCCTATCTGTTAGAATGGAAAAATAAACAGAACTGTGAATGCCATGTAACACATATCATGTTTAAACCATGACTTTCCTTATTTAATAGAAGCTGAAGCTTTATTCTTCAAAGTTTTGACACTTTCTACAAAGGTCAATACACTTCTCATTAAATTAAATCAAGAATATGGTTGAAATTTGACACATTTGTCATTTTGGGGGGGTTGAACCTTTTATATATATATATTATATCTTTCTCTCCAATCCAGCAGACTTGTCAGTAAATACATAACAGTAGTATCCTTTTGTATCACTGCCGTGGCACCTAAACTTAATTCATGCATTCTTAAGTAACTTCTTTAGATATTGCTTGTAAAGAGGATTGCAATTTAAACAAAAAACAAAAAAGATGATGGCAAATATTGTCATGTATAATTTATTATTTACTTCAACCTTTATTTGTTCTTCACCCTTTCCTTTGCAGGTTTATATATCATACTAGTACCCACTTTTAATGCACAATCTGGCTCAGCATGGAATATCCACCAAGTGGTAGAACATCTGCTCGAGATAGCAGACAAAAATCTCACCTATTCTCCAAAGCAATGTCTTTGTCAGAAAATACTCAGGGCCAAAAAAGAATTTTCCAAAAGTCTTTTTTGAGTCTCATTCCTCCAAAATCTGAAAACAGTAGAAATTTCAAAGACTCTGATGAAGGATCCAAAAGGAAGGGCCCTTCAACAATTGTCAATAACCCAGATTTTGAATTGAAACCTATAGCTTGTGCAAGCACCCCAGTTCGGATTGAAGAAAGCGTTCATGTTTCCAGCCAAAGTGGCATGACTTCCAATCATGCAAAAAATTCTTCTCATCTGACCAAATTCAACTTAGGTAAGGAAAATAAAAATCAGAAGCCTTTGTCAAAAACCCCTTCCAGGGGAAGAGGAAGAGGACTGCTCAAATACAAAACTCAAAAAATGAGCCAAAGTGAGTCATTGCTTGAAAAAAGTTGGGATTTGGTAGGTGAGCCACACTTTCCAACTGGCACCAGTAATAATCTGTCTTCAGAGGGGCCTGAGTTTGCCCAAAATGCCAAAGATTTAAAAAGGCATGGTAATATCGAAGACTTTGAGTTTGAGGATGCCATAGAACAAAATGCAGCAACGGCAGAACTCCCCGATTTGATCATTTGCCAGTCAGAAAGCAAGAGTAATTTCACAGGATCCCACAATTACCATTCTGATGTATTTGTACATGAAACAGGTAGAAACCATGACTTGAAATATGCACCAACTTCAGAGCAGGTCAACTCAGCACAAAAACCACATGATCTGTCTAGCCTTGGATCTGATCAGCAAGTGCACAAAATGCAGCCTATTGCCTCAGATGACATATCAGCCAATCGTGAAATGAAAGAAACTTTGAGTTTGAGAGATCATGACCTTTTGCAAGCCATGAATCTGGGGTCTCAGGAGATAAAAACTGTCATCAATCACTCCCGAATAGCTTCCAAGAATCATTCCACCCAAAAATCACAAAAGGGCGCTGAGAACAAGCCCGTTATAAAAGGCATAGAAAGCAAGCAGAAAACAGAACGGAAACTTGCAAATACTGCAAATACTCCCAAAAAGAAGCTTGAGAAAGTTCATCATCCAATTTCAAAATCCTATTCACCTTATGAAACCAAACAAAGCATTTTGTTTTCAAAGAATAGTCAAAAAGAGGACTGGGATACAGAGTTGTCAATAAATACTAGCATAAAAATGCCACTAGCTCATGATGATGGTTCAGCAAGAAAGATAGACAACAATAGAGTTGTGGAGACACAGCCTTTACCACTATCTGAACAGGACAATGTTCAGCAGGTATTAGCTGTCACACAAAATTTTTCAGGGTACAATAATTGTCTGCAAATTTCAGACAAAAAAGTGAAAGCTGCAAATCCTTTTGACAGAGAAAACAGCAAGCAGCACACCAATAGGGAGGAGCTTTGCTCTTCTGTTAATGAAAAAGTGGCTGCTCTTTATCATACCTTTCAGTGCGAAAAAAATGTCAGGGCAATAGAAGTTTCTGAAAAATGTCCAGCAAATTTAAAGACTCCCATGAATAAGAGCAAATTAGAATATTACAAACTAGGGAATGCAGACATTGCAAAGATTGACTTTCCAAACTGTGGTAATCTTAGTGAACAGACAAACTTTGAAACAATGGATGCAACTTTGATGCGTGGATCTATGGACAGTGAAAGATGTGTAAAAGTAAAACCTATGGCATCTGTAGGTAAAGGTGAAGAACCAGATCAGAGACACTTGAGCTGTACAAACAATATCCACAGGCTTTTGAAAGAGACTGACAATGAAAGTTTCAGCAGAGAACCCATTAGATTAACTGGCAAAAGGTGCATAAAGGAAAATTTGAGTGAGTCGGTAGATTTTGCAAGCATAAAAAACGAACAGGACAGTGCAATCACAAGTAACAATTTTGGTAAGGACCACTTGAGCAAACACGTAAAGCACAACCCTCATCAAAGCTCCACTACCTTTGGTGACTGTCATGAGCAACTAAAAGACTCAAGCATGACATTGACTAATGTGTCTGCCGCTAACAACCAAACTGAAAAAATGGAGGTCAATCTGGCTGGTGATGAAGACCTGTGTGCCCTCAAACTTGGAAATGTTACCATTTCAGACAAAGGTCTTAAAAATTTAGATAAAACACAGCTTGATTGTACAAAAGAAGATTTTATATGTGAAAAGTTGGCCAAAGCTCATTCAGCCAGTACAACAAGCTCAGCTTTGAATAGGCCTAAAGCTGAGTCTGTTGGTTCCTCTGACATTTGCTCAAAGTCATCATCTGAGATTGTGAACAGCGCGTCAGATTTCAGCAGTGAACAAGACATTGGTATTGACTCGCAGAGTGAATCTGAATTCTCATCCCATCTAAACACAAACCAGAATGCTTCATATGGCTATTGTCCTCATACAATGTCTGAAACATTACCCTCATGCTCTCTTCCTCAATATTTTATACAGACAGCAGCACATAGTTTTAACTCTCAGGATGAACGTGATGCTTCAGAATGTGAAAATGGACAGTTTCATAGCCCTGTAACAAGCACTAGCTATTTAAAAAAATTGTGGGTACCAATTGAGGAATTTTCAGAGGAAAATATCAATATCTTAGATTTTCTGCAACTATGCTCAGGAGAAGTGAAGACCTATAATCACAATATGCAATTTAAAGACTCTGGATCTCTTTATGCTGTCATCAGTGTAGATTTGCAGTACTGTCCACCATCCAGCCATCTCTATAATACAAGTGGATCAACTTTCCACAGCTATTGCCCCACATATGCTTCTCCTGAATATATCCAGGTACCATCACATCCAGGTTGGAACTTCACCAAAGAGTGGTTTGCCTATCAGTCTGAACACAGAGATATATCCAGGACTGAAGGCAGGGCAATATGTACACCAGAAGGATTTTGGGTTCCTCCTCAACAGGGTGTATCTTGCATCCCTGACTATTCTCGGCATCCACCACCAGCTTTTGCCCTCAATGCAGGAATGCGTTCATGTACTAGTAAGTGAAGGTTCCTCTGCTTTCAAAGAATAATTGTTTTATTTTGAAGCTTGCATAGTTTCTATAACTTTTTTCTTTCAAAGACGCTCTTTAAATTCTCTTAATCATGAACTTCTTTTAGAGCTTAGCTTAAGTGCAAGAGTGGGGCACAGTGGATAGCCAGTCCGCCCTGAGATCTGCAGGGACTTGTCTGTTGCAGGTTTGAGTCTTGCCATCGGTGCTTTGCCTGACAAAGTACCTGAAAGCCTGCTGTGGACTGGCTCTTCAGAAAACAAAAAAAAAACAAATGCAATCTTTGAATAAAATATCTTGAAATTTTGATTTCAAGTTAGAGTGTGAAAGGTTATAAAGCCTGTTTATTTCTTTTTAAAATTTTAATTTTGCAGAGATTTGGAAATCAGTTCAATCTTATTATGCACATGCTAAACTTGTTTTCTGAAAACTGGATAATGTCGTGTTGATTTTATGTTACGATATGTCTCTTTGAACATTTTAGAGGGACGAATTCTCTTCAAATATCTTTTTCGTTAAACTGTATTCTGTAATTGGAGGCATCAGATTCATTATGTCAAGTTCTAAGACATAAAAATTTCAATATATTATTTATTCCACCATTTTGAAAAAAAATCATGGTAGTATCAATCATTCTCTGTTTGATAGCCCTGATTAATCAACAATGGTGCTCGTCAAGGCAAATTGTCTCCCCTTGAACTCAACAGAGATAGAGCTACTTTGGCTCTGGCTCTGTTACGCTTGGTGTTCAATTCATTTGTCTTCAATTAGTTCATATAGGACTTAATCAACCACTTTTTTAAAAACATTTGTTTCTTACTCTTTTTGTGACATTCAATAATTTGCTTACTTTTAAACAGAGAATTTATTTCAAGAGATACGCTAATTTGTATTGAAATGTATTGCCATTGCCTCTTGACTAGATCTAGTATCTACAGATCCAAATAAGTCCAGATTAAAGAGCTTTTGTAAGGTGTACTACATAGTAAAAAAAAATCTGATCTTTCCAGATCCAGCCTCATTATAGAATCTACAAACTTCTAATGCAGAAAATAATCAGGACATTCTTGTTGAAGTACAGATCATTTGCTGCTTAAAGTTGCAAGTTACAAATTCTATACCTTAGAGTACAATATTTTGGAAATCTTGCTTTTTTTTTTTTTTACTGAGTTTCACAACAACAACAACAAAAACTCCCAATTAATTAGACAGTTGTTTTAATTTTTTTTTTTTTGTTTTTAATTTCTCTTAAACACTTTACATTTTTATTTATTTTATTTTTTTTTATATTCAGCAGCACATTCTTACACATTAATAAACAACAAAGCCATCACAATTCCTATTACATTTCAAAATGACAATAGTATAAACAAATGTATTTATAATATATTTTAATGATAATCATTTTTTGCTAGAGAAATAGTGTTTATGTAACACAAGTAATGATAATTTACATGTATTTAAAATACAAAATTTAGAAATATAAACCCCTATCTCTCAACACCTGTGAAAAAAATTGATTGATCATAATAGTTAGAAATACAACCCATGGTGCAGCATCTTAATCCCCTTTTCTGTCCCAACCATAAATTACATATTAATTAAACAACGGAAAAATTTCTCTTGAAAATTTAAGCTCTAGCTGCAAATAAATTTTTAAAAGGTAGGCTTTAATAAATATGAATAAAAGTGAAGCTTGAAAATAAAAGTTAATTTTTAATGTTGCAATGTTACCTGAAGAGATTACCCTTCTCAGATCCAGCTTAATCTAGGCTTTTTTTTAAATCTTAGTCTAAGTCAACATAGCATATTTTCATCCTATTCTATAACTGTATTTACACAAATCTCATTGTACAATACAATATTATGCTTAGTGTCCTCTCACTGAAAATTAAAACAATTATTCTCTTATCGCACCCTCTTATTAGATGCCAATTCAAAGGAATTAATAGGGCAGCATCAATACCTATTGTTGGATTTTTTTTTTTATTGCTTTGCTCAAGGTTGGACATTCAATCATTAAAGCAGCATAAGTTAATATTTAATAGAGACTTACACCTTAAAACGTTTTTAGGATATAATTTTCATAAATATCTCTTATTTGTTAAGCTGTGTTTGTCTGAATATGTGTTTTGTGTTTTCAGCTTTTCTGTTTCTTGACAATTTTTTGGCAAGCAATTTATCTTGTAAGGTTTTTGAATTGTGCACATAACTACCTTTAAAAAGACAGGCTTGTGTGAAAACATTTAAATCATAAGTAAAAATTTACATGTTTTTAGATACAAAACGCACTGCATGTACTTGTATTAAATGTGTAGCAGTCTGACAAAATGAGCAGAGTTGTGATTTTGCATGATTGGCTTTAAATAAAAATATTATTACCTAGAGGGAAGAATTAGCTTTAAAAAAAAATATCTTTAACAAGAGGGAAGAAAACTGTTTACCTCTCTATAGATGTGGAGAACTTTCAATAGACATGCAAAAGACTTTCTTTACTCAAAGCATTAGGAGCATTTAGTTCTTAACTTTAATATTTTGAGTTGATCTCAACGATGTAGACCCGCAATTTCACTGATTTTGATAGACTACTGTAGAAATATGAAATGCACCAACCTTACAATTCAATTTTTGAATACATGCACTTTAAGAGTGATGGTCAAAGCAAACCTCAACATTTTTGGAGACAGTCTATTTGTGTCATAGTATTTTCAAATCTTTCATCCTTCAAATGTTTTTAAATAATGTCAGTGATAATTACTTTCTTTTCCCATCATCTGTTTAATAAAAAAACATGATAATGCAATGGTAGTAAAATATTTGGGGGGGGGGAAGATTGTACTAAAAGTATGTAGTTCAATCAATTTTTATTCCTTTTTAATTGCAGACACTCCTCATAGGGAATATACCCATTTGCAAGAGAGAGATCTGTTTCATCACGGAAGGCAACAGTCCTATGATAGAGCATCACTGAAAATGAATGGGTCACTAGTAAAACCTATGAACACTTGCTTCGAAGGAGGAGATCATGATCTGAAAGCTGTTTCAAATAAAATATATGAAAGGTGAACCATTTTATTCTTTTTGAAATATTCTTATTCACTCTTTTTGTTTGTCTCTAAGCTTCTTTGCTATTCTCTCTTTCTGTTTCTCTCTCTCTCTTTCTCTCTCTCTCTCTCTCTCTCTCTCTCTCTCTCTCTCTCTTTCTCTCTCTCTCTCTCTTTTCCTCTCTGTCATTACCCTTTCCTTTATTGGGTTTTTCTTTTTTTAGAGTGCAATTTTCTTTGCATTTGAGTGCATTTTTTCTTCAAATGTATAAGTATGCATTATCTATCGATTGACCTGTTGGTCCATCACCATAGTTACCTGTCCACAGTCTCTTTCAGATGGTAGATTACTTTGATAAAAAATGGTTATTTGTGTGGTTAATGAAGATATGCATAACTTGTCCTTAGAAAGCCTTTTACTGCTTAAGTTTTTACAACATTGGGATGAAACTTAAACTTTTCACATAATTAGTAGTAGAGTACTTTCATCCATCTGTAGTAATTCATTGAAAATTAGATACCCTCAAAGTATTTAATATACTTGTAATCTAATATAGTTTAATTTTACTTATTACCTTGGTTTTCAAATTTGTGTGCATGTGTGTATACGTGTATTAGAAAATTTATATTACCCAAATAATACAGAATGAACCGTCAAAACATTGTATGAGAATTAGATAAATAGAATCTTACTGTATTATTATTATATCATTTTCTTGTTGTTTTTTTTTATTATTATAAGAATCATTATTTTTAAAATGTCCTGATCATATTGTGCACCTGTCTTTTTTTTAAACACCATTTCTCTCAGTTGTGATGGTGGTTACAAGGCAGGAAAAGCTTACACCAGTGAAAACAGAGATTCAGCCATACCAAACCCCACACCAAGAAAAAGGGCTCAGAAGTCAAGCAGACTTGATATGGGATCGGTTTTGATGGAAGAGAACAGTTTCCTAACCCCACCACAGCACTTGGCACACAGTGATTGGGTGAAGCCTATCAAAAAGCAAAGAGTAAATGATCTGCTAGAGCAAATTTCCCCACACCCTGGCCCGACTTTGGAGCCAAGCTGTTTTGTACCAGAACCTGTCCATCTTAGACACAACTCAGACCCTGCCACAGTTATATTCAGTCAAAAGGAATCGAATAGTTTTGAGAATGCAAGTAACAAAAACCCCGGTATGACCGATAATTTAGTGGCTAATAGTGCTTGGACAGATAGTAAGGTATCCAAAGTTCCACCCACAACTCTACCAATTGGCTCATCAAGGCAGACTGCCAAGGATATTGACACATGTTGTTTGCAAGAAAAACCTTTAGCAAGTAGCCAAAAACTTTGTGAACCAATTGGCATGTCACCTTATGTTCCATGCAGTGTTCCACTGGGAGCATCTTCAACCAATTGGAGAGAACACTGCAGTCCCGAGGGACATTCTGGTGCAGACCTTAGTCAATGGATGAAGGATGGGGCACATGCTAAGCCCATAAGAAGAGCTGGAATGTCACCAAAGAGACGCTCTGGTTTTATGGTAGAAATGAGAGGAAACATGATGGGGGACTCAAGGAAAAATCTTTTCAAAAGCACAAGAGGTAACTATGTCAATGATAAAAAGGTTGGCTAGCAAATACTGCATTAATTGAAATATATTACCTAAAAAACTGGACCAGATGAGTCAAAATAGTATAGTTTTAGTATTTAGCACTTTAAATAACTGATATAGCAACACTTTGCATTAAACCCGCTCCAGACTGGTCACGTCAAATTGACCCAAAAGGGCAATTTTTTTTTTTTTTTATTACTCGGCTTGTAAAGTTTTCAAGACCTAGAACTTCTCTTTTTAACCTATCTTGCACCAAATCCCACATGCTAGTTTTTCTGAAGTGATTGCATTTATGGGTAGAGGTAGTTCAGTAGCAGTAATGTAAAGTTGGCCAGCAAAAGATCTTTGTTTGACACTTGTGGCACAAATTGCTGCAGACTTGGACTTGATCATTTTCCAGAAGGTGAACAAAGTGTGCATCGAGAGAAAGAAGATGAAGATGCTGCTTTATTTAATGGATTACTTGTTGTTATCATCGTCGCTGTTCTTGTTGTTATTGTTGTTGTTGTTTTTTTTGTTGTTGCTGCTACTGCACATGTTAAGTTTGTGAACAACATATTTATGAACTTGAAGCCCTTATTCTGACTATTAAGGTCAATTTGACCCAATCGGGCTTTCATTTGACAACATGGCATCAGTCTCATAGGGGTTAATAAGCCTTGAAATGGTGAGAATTGTATATGGATGGTTGTAATTCTGCACCGAGCATTGAAAAAAGAAAGAGAACCTATCAAAATTCTTTTTGCTCAGAGCTGTTGCATGTGACATCCAATCAATTGGTGTGGTCTTGAGCCACACACTGATTCAAATTTTTTTCATGAGATATCATATTTTAGTCAGATTATCATGAGGGAAAAAAAAAATGGAGAAAAAAATGTACTTTCCCGGTAAAGGACTACAAGAGAGCTTATGTCTCGCAAATAAGCCCTTTCTAATATAGCTGTCTACTTGATTCTCAAAAGAGTGAGGGGTGGCGCATTGAGTAGGGTGCTTGTCTAGCATACAGTGGGTGACCAACCAATCCTCAGCCTGAGCCCTTATTTTATGTGCTCCATTCAGGCCACCAAGCAACAGATAATTGCCCAGTGGCGAAGTCTCTTGATCTCAAGACTTGTCAAAAGCAAAGGCAAACCTATCTCACAGTGTTGCATGCCAACAAAAAAAAAAAAAAATCAAGACAATTATTCTGGTTATCAAAAGCTCATCTTCAATATTGGGCTCATTTTATATGTTTGCCAAGTTCAACAAATAATGTGTGATTCCATTTGAGGCTTTTTTTTCATTCAAACATTCTGCCTAATTTTGGCTACTATTTCCCAAAAATAATTCAACTTTTTGAGGTAGGCAAAATGAAGTGGTGCCGCACTTCTTAGGACTTAATGCAGGTATTTTAAAGGCATAACAACAGCCACATGCACCTTGGTCAGACTAGAAAGTTTGAATCTCTACTGTTGTGAATGGCTACAAAAAGTTTGAAAAGAAAGAGCACCTACCCTTTTGCTTATGTATGATTTTTCAGAAAATAAGTCTTTCAAAAAAGCAACCATTTACTTAACTCTTAGTGTCCGGCTCGCCACATGAGGTGGCGGGGAGCTGGTACCAAAAGGACGGCTCGACACATGAGGTGGCGGGAGAGTTTTCTTTATTTAACACCGTATCTAATCCAATCCACTTTTATTTTCAACCATTTCTATTTATAAAACTCAAATTTATAACCACCAGAAAGCCCATTTATTACTCTTTATTTTGATAGGTAGTATGCTGTTATCAGATAATTAGTACAAAAGTTATTGTACATTATATTAGGTCTATGTAGACAACTGCCTCGGCTCTCCAAAACACCTCCGTCCAAACGTGGATTTAGGCCCTCGGACACTAAGAGTTAACTTAAAAAAGGCTCTTTCTTGCACATAGATTAATCTATGTTAACATTTTTAAAATATGCTAAAAGGCTGGCTTGTTTGTTTCAAAGTCATTCCACTCAGTTTTGAAGTGGTCTAGTCATCAACATTTTTTCTTCCATGCTTTAAGGTGTGAAAGGCCGCAGATCTGACCCAGGGCTACCCATGCCACAGATGAATGTTTCTGAGACTAGTGTCAAGAGAAGCCAGTGGCTGGCAGCCTTCAGGCAAAGGAGTCTGACCTACCAGCACAAGTTCATTGATACTCATTGCCATATTGACTTTCTCTACCAGAGGCTCAGGGTGGATCATTCAACCCCTTTTCACGACTTTCAGAGCAACCATCAGGAATATTTTCCCCCTAATTTTGAAGGCTGCATTGCTATCTTTTGCAATCCGAGAACTTTTGCTTTACCGTGTAAGAATCCTAACTGGACGCATAATTGATAGATTTATAAGCAGCTTTGATGCAGTACAAAATTTTTAAGTAGTATTTTTTTTTCTCTATAAAGCTTGTTCACCTCTCAATAATCTCAAGCCTTTTAGTATTTGTAAGGAAGCGTGGGTATTTTCAGGGCAACTTTGCTAACCATTTCTCCAATGAATAATGGAATCTTTATAATAAAGTAGTGAAGTCTGTGGTATGTTTTCCAGTTTCTTCAAGTAACACTTGGAAGTCTTCTTATTCAAATGTCTTCCATTTTCTATTGGTTATTTTCGTATCTGTAAAATTATATCCCTGAGTAAACAACAATTTTAGAAAAATGTAACAAGTTTATATAACAATGTATGTATATTTTTCCATCATTGAATTCTGATGCTTTGTCCTTTTTTTTAATTTAATAATGAATTTTTCACCCTCAGCCCCACAGAACACAACTCTAAAGATGTTAGAAAAGGAAGATAATGTGTGGGTAGCGCTTGGCTGTCATCCTAAAAATGCAGAAGAATTTGAGTTTAGACATTTGCTTGGTCTCAAGGAAGCACTTAGGGCTCCCAATGTTGTTGCACTTGGGGAAATTGGATTGGACTATTCTGGAAAGTATGGCATAAGTATAGTTTTAATCATATTTAAATATACTAAGATAGGCATATGGATATGTGACCTGTCATCACAAAATTAGTCATTTGTTGTAGTTTTCCATCATTGGTATGATGCGCAATAGGCCATTACCTCGGGGTCAATTGTTACACACCACCGAGCTGTGTTGGTCCCTCACTGGCTGGCAAAACAATACCTGATCTAGCATTGCTTACAGTAAAGCTGAATGTATGAAATTGGGGTTGGTTTTTTTTTTTCGAACTCAAACTCAGAAATAGCTATTATTAACCTGCAAATCTAGATCTATATTTTTAAAGTCTGAATGTATTCTTTCATATTTTTAAAAAAATTAATTCTTTGAAATCTAACTTTTATGAGATTGCAGACTAATCTACATTTATATCTAGATATAGATAGAGGAATCTAGATCTAGATGAGAACATCATTAGGCCTATTATATTATATCTAAATTATACAGATCAATTTCCTCACAAATTCTAGAATTTTGACAAATCTCGCTTTGCGATTAGGCGTTTGTATGTTTCCATTGTGTCTTTTGTCAAATCTTATATTTTGATTTAAAATTTAATGTAAGTAGAATCTATGATTCACCTAAAACTGTCATCATTCTCTCTTCACAAGTCACATTATCAATATGAAGAAACATATAATACATTTTTATCCTTATATTTAATTTATCAAAATAAAGACAAACCCATTTCAACAATTGTTTACTTTATTTATGATCTTTGGATTTGTCTGCGATTCCATAGGCTATTAGGCTAGACTATAAGATTAGATCCAATTACTTTCATAAATTTGTAAGCAACATGAAAAATATAAATATCATAAGAGCTGGAGACAGGGGAAAAGAAAGACTTACAACAGGACAATTAGTAGCCTGTGTATAGGCCTACTTCAACAATAACAAAAAAAACAAAACAAAGCAAAAAAAAGAAAAAATCACTGCGATCCTTGACAACTCAAAAAAAAAAAATATTGCCCAATCTTAGATCAAATTTGTGTTGTTATCAGTTCTCCACTGCTACAACACGTCCTTTCTTATCACTTGATCTTACTAACACCTGTGCGTAAAGAGGATGCAGAATACTGACATAATAATAATATAAGAATGTTGACTAACTAAAAATGTAAAGGTTTTTTTAATAAGTATATTAAGTGCATAGCTACATAATTTTCTAAAACGGTAAGAATGCCATAGTTCTTGTTTGAAAGCCTTTTCATTCTTGTGTTTTTCGCCTGCTGCCTTTTTTTTTTTTTAAGTCATTAGGCCTATGCATATAACGTGCAGAAATTAAAAAAAAAAAAGAAAAATTAAATAGCTTCCTGCAATTCTAAAGTAAGATCGACAGCTAGATTTAATTAGATCTCTAGATAAAAGATCTCTTCGACAGTTACTTGATCTGTAGTCTTAGATCTACACTAGGAAAAAATTAAGAATACATTGATAAAATGGATACAAAACAAGTGTAAACAAGATAAACAAACTATGTAGTAATTATTTCATAATGGTTTAGGATATTTTAGACCAAAGAAAAGAAATGTTCAAACTTATGTTTTCACATGAGAAACTGCATAGTTTCCATAGGTCTACTGATTACCACCGGCACTGTTTTGCTACACAGCGGTGTGGCCTTGAACTTGATAGGTGGTAATGGCCTATAGATGGATGGGGCTAGAGATGACCATTTGCAATCATAATATATGTAGAACCTCTTTTCTCTCTTCATATCCTGTTGGGCAATTCCTGACATCTCATTTTTTGGGATTGGTTACATATGTTCTTTCCATCTCTATATGTGTGGCAATTGGAAAAAACTGTTCGCAGCACATCAGATATGTATTTTTAGTTTTCTTTCCCCTGTATGGCACATCCATTTATGTACTATTACTATTTGAATTTTATCAATGTATTAATTAGAACAGAAGTTATGGACATTAAAGGGAATGTCACAATATCACATTAAGAATACAAACCTGTAATATGAAGTTTTCAAGCTGTGATTAAGATTGATCATGAATCATGTAAATAAAAACAGCTTTATAATTGCCTAAGCACCTTCATAAGAAATTATGAGACGCTTTGTCTATCTCTATCACATCTTGTTGTCATGATTTTTTTGGCTTGCTTGTGATTAGAATCTTTTGATTTTTACCTTGATCACAATATCAGAAAGAAATCCTTTGCTATTGCAAAGGATTTCTTGAATGATTTCATATTGCGAGGTTAATGTTGTATTAAAATTAATATTTTTTTTTTTTTTGCTTTTCTCTATCTTTGAAGATTTTACCAACATGCTGACATACAGAAAAAAGCTTTTACAGAACAACTGAAACTGGCTTTGGAATTTCAGCTGCCTCTAGTCATCCACTGCCGGGATGCTGATGATGACTGTCTTGACATTCTACGGGCAGTGAGTGTTTTGTTTCATTTATATAACTTAATGTATGTGAAAAACATGAGGAAACATAGGCAGGATATAGGTGATGTTTTGAGTTTTCACATGCTAATATTGATTGTTTTTAGTCTTGACAGAGTTGAAACCTCTACAAAGCCATTGATTTATAACTGTCTTTGCTCTCAAGTATTTGACATTTCTCATTCTCTCTTGCTTTCTCATCTCCTCCAATTCATTCATTTCAGGGAATTGTGGCTTTAGAAATAATTTGGTTAAATAAGGGGAAAGAAGACAGGCAATGGAAAGAGGGATGGTCTTTGCATATGTAATATATTTATACAAATTATTATTCCCACACTCTTAGCTTCTTTTTCTTCATCTTTGCTCTCTTTGAAAAGGCAGTTTTTCTTCTTCTAGTTTCAGACATTAATACTCTATTGGTATTATTGTCCTCACTATTACAAATTACATTGTGCATATGTGCACTGGGCTATTGAATGGACAGATTTAGATATTTCAGTTTTTATGAGCGCTAGTAAATACCCAAGAATTCATGTTGATCAGTTTTTAAGAGAGGTTAAGTTAAGTAATACTGGCTCCCTATAAGGTCTGTCCCTACGGAAACTGCATATTGCAAGGGCTGTAACATTAGCTATAGCACTAACCAAATGTTAATACTGACTGTAGCAGTAGACCTTTATCTAGAAGATATTATTTTTAATTAGCAGGTAAATAAATTCAATTTCAGAATTCACTTGAGTGTAGAGTAATAATGAATTTGGAATTTACCTAGGTGTTGTTTGAAAACTTTTTATGGTGCATCAAAATTTTTATGAGAAGTATTGTCTTTAAAATCTCAGGTTTTTTTTTCCTCTTTTAAATCTTGTTACTCAAAAAAAAAAATCAAGTAGTTTCATCAATTAAATAAATAATAGGCCTATGCCTCAGATTGTTTGTAAACCTGTGTAAGGTTTTAAAAAAAAAAAATTTGATGTTGACTAAGTCAATTAAAAAAAAGTTATAAAGAGGGCCCTTCTGCAATTGGAAGAGTCATAAAGATATATTCTAGTAATTTTTGTCAGTGTTTGAATAAACCTTCAAAGTTCAGTAAAAATATTGCAGACATGAACTGGTACAATGATATTAGTTAAGCTACCTTGTATTGAAACCTTGTGGGAATGGTAATTAATTTCTGACAATAAGTAAGTAATAAATTAAAATATTACTATACAATAATAAAGAAAGGCTTTTTTCCTAACATTTAAGTAAACATAAAACCAAAACAATCATAGAGATATCTATGTTTGCGCACAGCAACTGAGTGAAAAGAAATGCACATGCACCTTATTGTGATTAGTCTGACAAAGTAAATGGATTTGTGTGCTATGTCTTGGGGAACAGTGGCCTTATTTATTCTAAACCTTTACATGATTTCAAAGATTGTTTCACACTCACACTGATGAAACCATCATAAGCACATCAATAACAACAAAAAAAGGTTTGCAAACAGATGTTATTCTTCTATTAAAAGTTACAATTAAAATTTAGGTAAAAATGCAATAGGCAGAAATTCTATAGGAGTGTAAGGAAGTGCAATGATTTTTTGGAGGTTCTATTCTTTTAGGAAAAGATAAAGCCTAGGCAAGTGGAGGGAATCGCCTTTGTCCATGATCTTGTATTAAAGAAATTTCATTGTTGATTTTAAATGTTTCCTGTTTTAAAAACAATCTGCATGCCTTGCTTAATTCTCCTGTCAAGTTTTTGCTTTCTTGTGTTAGTCTGATTTTAAGCAAAGCTGTTGCATAAACCTGATTATTTGCCAAGGTCAGACAATTTAGACTATGCAAATGGTCACAAATAAAAGGGAGATACATCTTAAATTTTTGTTCAAAGTGTTTCATTTTCAACATAACAAGGTAGATTGTTCTATATCTGTGGACAACAGTAAAAGAAATAACTGAAGCAGTAAAGGTTGTATTTTGACAAAAAATTTTGCTGATCATTTTTCAGGTGGTTCCCAAAGATCATAAGATTCATTTACACTGCTTCAGCCGTGGGTTTGCTGCTGCCCAAGAGTGGTTGGATGCTTTTCCAAATATGTGTCTAGGCTTGACCCCGTTGATATCGTACAGTTCTGCTGTTGAAGCCATAGACACAGCAACGCACATTCCACTGGATCGACTGTTGCTGGAAACAGATGCGCCTTATTTTGTACCTGGATCACTCAAAAAGGCATGTCTCTAGTCTATATAAGTGACTAAGTTGATGGTGCAATAGGTAGCTTAGTGGAAGGATGGGTGACTTAATATAGAAACTAACTTGTTGATTGATTAATTCAATCCCACCTTCTACCCCCTGATGTACATGTGGTTCTATCAAATAGTTTTGCTATTCTTATGGTGGAATAAACAAGCCTTCAAAGTATTATATAAAAAATTTGGTAATTTTTACACACCAAAAAAAAAAGGTTGCGAAAATATGAATGTGGGGGATTCATTGTGGATTTTGCTCTAGCTCAAGCACTGAAGTAGCCAAAAATATGGAAAGCCTGCTGAAGGCTTCTTCCCTTAGGATTTTTTAGGGTGGCGATCCTTCTGTTGAATTGGGAAACTACGTATTGATACCATATTATAGCTGTAAATTAACAGATCATGTATGTGCAGTAGAGTTAGAATTAGGATAAGGTTTTCATAGAAGGGAAAAAAAGCTGTACAGTGGAGTATGATTATGTTGGGATTTTCAGTTCCAGAAATAAAATGCTGCTGTAGGCATGGTCCCCCTATAGAAATGTAAAGAAAAATAACCAAAACTTTAAGAAAAGGCACAAAATTGCCTCCCTGTAATATCGAAAGCATGTGCTGATATCACTGTCTAAAGCTCAAATTTGTTTGGTTTTTCTTTTTTCATTCATGTTTCTTCAATCTCGCTAATCATGCTTATTTATTGATTTGTACTAGATCTATACAATATACTAGAACAAGTAAAACAGGAAATAGAGCTAAGAAAAGTAAGATAGAATTCGATGGGTATGCCTGAGCATCTACGATCACTACTCCCTGTGACAATGTCGCTCTCTCTTTCTACACACATAACCCTTCTCTTGGCACCCATCCCTAATCTCTCCATCACCCCTCCACCTTCTCTCTTTATCTACAATCTTGAGTAATTTCTGTGTTATAAGCTTACACCCTACACTAAGCGTCATTGTTCATGATTTTCACCCCTTCAAGTGCACAACAGAGAGCTTTCTCTCCAAGTCTTGGCTAGATTTATCAGTCATCACCTTTTTTCAACCACAACAGGACCAGTGCTGTAGCCCACAGGACACTCATAATCTAGATCTAGATCTCAATTTCAGTGCCTCTGACCCATCACTGGATTGGCCAATGACAATGTCACACACAGCTGACTGCCCCCATTCCCCGCCCAGCTACCAACCCATCATAGTCACTGACCAGGCCTGGTGTAGGCCTGCTGTCTAGCGCCAACGCAAACAAAGGCCTGCAAAATGCTATCTGAACTCAATAGTGGGCGGTTATCAATTATCTGAGGGAAAAAATGCAGCTACGTTGTATCCTCCCTCCAAAGCTCGCTTAATCTCTCAATCTCTCCCGCTGCATTCATGTTCCAGCCTTCTCCCATCCTGTTAAAACCAAGCAAAGGTGCAGTAGACCTCGACTGTAATGACATTGGCCTTAACAAGACCTCAGCAGTAATGCAAACATTTTGATCACCTGTTTATTTACTGCTATACATTGGTATTAGCATGAGCATGCATGTGTGCGTGCATGTTCACATGGCCAAGGGCAATAGGTTAAATAGGTTTAATTAGACGGTTTGTGATTGTTTTATACATTCCGAGTCTAGATCTAGACCCAGTAAGCAGTGTGTGTCCTGTGACTCTTCCAGTCATTTCACTCTTGCTAGGCCTAGTCTTCGCAAATTGAACCAGCTCCCACCAGTACACTTGTTTTTTCATATTCATCGTTGTCTATAAATCATCATGACATCTATCAGAAGAAAATGTCTATCATTTGATACAAAGCTGAGAATTATCGAAGCAGAAGAAAAAGCTGATAAAAATAAAGCTGAGATTTGGAGAGTGCATGACATTGCTCAAAGCTCTCTGTCAACAATTTTGAAAGATGACAAAATTAGAGCTGCAGTGAACCAAGGCGCCCGTCAACACAAGAAATCTGGAAACAGGGAACTCAGAGGGGAAATGTTTATTTGACAGATACTGGAATTGCACAGAATGTGCAATCTTCCTCATTTCAATCTATTGCTCTAAGTAACAGTGCCAATGAGTATTGAATTTTTTTAAAGACTTTTAAAGATAAGAGGCAGACCAAAATTTTTCAGGTAATCTTTTCTTTTATAGCAAAATGTACGAAACAAAACAGCGACACACAGGACAACTACCTGTACATACGAGGGAAGTTCGGAAAATGATCATAACTTTTGACCTAGTCAATACTTTAACTGATAGAGAGCTGGCCCAGCTCAAAATTAACAATGGCCTATGGCGGGTGTAAGGGGCATAATCCTAATTTACAAAAGTACACGTTTTACAAAATTTGTCATAAATTTTAAACCAAGGAAAATACAAACATAATTCAAACACCAAAAAATAGAAGATTGGATGCACTTTCTTATGATACATAACACTAAGTATCAGTGATATTATGGGATATTGAAAAAAATTGACAACACGATCTCGGCAGTGGGGCTAGGACTAGATCTAGATCTAGATCTACATTCAGATCCATCATCGTCGGAAGAGTCTAGACGTAGCCCATCAACTTCTCCCTCCTCTACATCAAAATTAACATCACTTTCATCATCAGTTTCAACTCCAACATCATCTACAGGGCTACCCTCATCTTCATCTTCTTTATTCGTCGATCTGTCTGTCAGTTGCGAGAGCAAGTTGAAGGTCATTTTGAAAAAATCGTTACTGGGTAACCATTCATTCAGTTTTAGAACAGTAAACGGGAAACGAAAGTAGAACTCTTCAAGCAATAGAAACTATTAAGGCCCAGCCACTGTAAAGAAAATAAAGGGGCTTATTCCGTACTATAAAAGTGTATGCTATAGTCAAGTATCAACGGGCGATAGCGGGCGCTCCCGCCAACACCCATAAAGGGCGGTGGTGGGCGATAACGCTTTTTATCAGTTAAACAGCGTTAAACAGCATATTGTAGGAAAATTCATTGTACACTTGGTACGCAAATTTCAGCACCATCAGTGAACGCACTGCTAAACAGCATTGATTTGAAAATGGCGCCCCCCATCACAGTGTGGTCAAAGCTGGAAATAAGAGCTGTGGTCCGTTTCTGTTTGCAAAGGGAACAAAATGTTCCATAATATACAGAGAAATAGGGGAAAACTACGGTGAATATGCAATGTCAATGACTCAAGTCTATCAGTGGTGTTCTTGATTCAAAGATGGCCGAACAAGTTTTGCAAGATGAACCAAGGTCTGGATCTCGCTTCTCTCACGGTGGCAAAAATGCATAGCTCTACACGGGGACTACATAGTATTAGTAAAGTAGGCAATAAATTTGTCTTTCCCATGTGTAAGTTTCATGCTTTTCAATTAAATACTTTTTTAGTAATTCCATTTTTTTCGGTTACTTTCCAAACTTCCCTTGTATATTTGCAAATACATTTGAGATGGCTTTTAAGACAATTCCACCTGTAAAACAATAACCTTGCCTGTTACAAAACCTTGGTTATAACGAAATTTTAGCCCTAGACTGTTGGTTTTGTTATATCCAAAGTCCACTGTAATAGAGTTTACACAGAGGAAAAAAAAAAACGATTCCCATGAGGTCCTGCTAAAAGGATGGTGCCGCTGTAGTTGTGCACTACTGTATCAATATCTGTAAGTGTTTATTTTTGCTTCTACTTATTTTGAGTCTAAATTAATAGTTTTATCTTTTTGGGTTACTTAACTGGCAGATTCCAACTAGCCAGGTATAATAAGAAGACTACCACAAATATGAATATATTAATTATTGATAACAAATCTCAAACATGTAAGCTCTTGTGAAATTTGACAAGGGAGCCTAAGAACAATCGCTATCAAAATTTTGCATAGATTTGGTCTTTTATTAATGAGCCTTGTATACAACGAGGTACTTGCGTTTGATCTTGTGTTCTTATTGAAACCTAGGTCCTGTTGAAAAAATAAATGTCTTAAAATGAAATTAAATATGTATGTACATATTGTAAAACTTAGGATAGGAAACCGTTCAAGGGACAAGCCATGGCCTCTAAGAGACATGACAGTAAGTATATGTGCAAGCTCAGTTTTAGCACCACAAATACTAGAATATAATGTGTATCATGTGTATGGTACTTCTCTACAGATCATTGCTTATGTAAACACGTTTTTTTTTTAACTATTTATCAATCTCATTTTTTGCCGTATTTTACCTATGTTTTCTACAACTATCATTTCTTTACTTCACAGACTGACGTATCCTTGTCCTACCCTGGGCTTGCATTGACAACTGCTGAAACTGTGGCATCTCACAAAGGAATCACAGTGGACCAGGTTTTGGAGGCTTGTCGCAAGAACACTGAGAAAATCTATGGGATTTGATCTATTTGTGCGTCATTTGAGTCTGATTTGATGAATGTTTTTTTTCTCTCTTTAACAATCATAAAATAGCTCCTTTTGTAAAAACTTTTTTTTCCAATTGCAAGGAATTAGATTTATCTGAATATTTTCTTCAATATTATATATTTTGTTGAAATCCTTGTGACCCTGTTGATATCAAATCATCACCTGACATTCAAAAATGCCTCTCGTTATTTCGATTACATCCAAGTGATGGCAGAAATCTCCTAAAAACACAGGGAAAACAGTATGACTGTGAAGTAATTGAACAGGCAGATCAATAGATCTTTAGGATAGAATGTCAGTGAAAAAAAAATGAGTGCTTTGATAAAAGGTAAAGAAATATACACTGGATATATTTTCAGATGCCTATACTCGTATTTGTTTAGTGATGGCTTTGGTACTTGTCAACCACTAAATGATCCTAACCTATCCTTGGTATGAAAACCTTGAAACTTTAAAATTATTTTTCAGTTGTTTTATGCATCTCTGTATGCTCTTCAGTACATTTTTGTTTTATTGTGTTTGCTAAATTACTTTCTTATGCATTATGCAGTGTTTCTTTTACATCCGACTTGTACCGCCAAACTTAAATTTTGTAAGTTAAGAGGCCTTTTTTCTTTTTCGTCGCCATCTTCATGTCTTGTAAACAAGGTTAATTTTTTGTCTGTTCTCTTTCTTTTGAATTGATTGTGGCTTTTTTTTTTTCATTCAAAAGCAGTTGCATATTAAAATCACAATCATTAAAAAACATATTAGGTTTTTTTTTAAATTTTATTTTCACTTTGTATTTTGCTTGGTGTTTGTACATATTTGTGGACTTGTGTATTGGGATAGATTCTCTCTCTCTCTTCTCTCTCTCTCTCTCTCTCTCTCTCTCTCTCTCTCTCTCTCTCTCTCTCTCCCTCCCTCCCTCTCTCTTTCTCTCTCTCTCTCACACCAGTCTCTATGCTTCTTATACACAATCACCTTTTTGAGGTAAAAAAAAAACATTTAAGCCTTCTGTAACATGGTTTTTTAAAGGCTAAAATATTTATTACATGCCACAGAAAAAGTAAATTGTCACCCTGTTTTTACAGGATGCAAAACTTGAATTGTTTTGAGATGTTAGCAGTACAGTATCATTCATTAGCAATATTTGAAGGTATTAAAATTCAGTTTGTAACTCAAAAAACAGTGATTTGGACTGGTCGTAAGATACTTGGCTTGTCTCTGTGCCAACAGTTCTTTGTTTTTACCACATGAATACTGGACCCAGGTTTAAAAATATCTTTTTTGTCACATTCACACTGTCTTTCTCCCTCTCTCTCTTTCCCTATCTGTCTGTTTCTCTCTTATTGTCTCCCTGCCTCTCTCCATCACATTCGTCTCTATCTCTCTCGCTCTTTTTCATATTTTGGTTGTGATTTGCATTTTGAAAATAATTACTACAAAAGAAAGTAAGTAAATAAAGTGCAGTTTCTGGAGGTGTTTATGCAAGCACCCTTCAATATACTCTAATTAATACAGTGAAGTTGCAAGGTTTTGTCCAGGTGTTGAGTTAATCAATAGTAATTTTAACTCTTAAGTAGAACTAATACTAACTAATACACTACAAAGGGACGTTGTGTGTAATGCAAATGGCAATGATATGTGCCCTGTGGCGGACGATACACACCTAGGGTCACTCTAATGGACACGCTCTACACGTAAATCAATTTAAATTACGAGTTTTAGGCCCAAAAACGAATTAAGAGAAAACTGAAATTATGTGGAAAAGAAATGGAGAGAATGTGTGATCTCATCTACGACATTTCCCCACAAAAGTCCCTGGAAAAGTTTGTAGCCCGATGCTCTTTGTGATCCTCTTTTCGCAGGTTGGAGCTCGGGGCCCGTTAAAAAATTGTCGGCGCCCATGTCTGGCAAAGCCTGAAATCCAGAAATGATCCTTAACTGGACGGGCAATTTGTTCAGCAGCAACAACAAAGACAAGCCTCCCTCAAATTTTCTTCATCAGCTACTTTCTTTGGACACAGAACACCTTTATTTACAGTTTTATAAACTGTCAAGCACTGTAATGCACTATGTTAAACTTCAATCTGAGCATTTTTTTTTAATATCCAGCGTAACTGTAGTGTGAGCGCTAGAAGCATTCTGCAGACTCAGGACTGGTTCACTACCTACTGTACCACCAGTGCTCTCATCCAAGAAAAGGGGTGTGGCTTTGAATGTATTTGAACTGTTTCAATTTGCAAAGCCAAACGAAATACCCTAAAGTTTAGGTTTAGAAGACAATCATTTTAATTTCAAGAAATTATTCAGTAACTTTATCCGATGGCATTGAAAAATGGATGGAGAGGGAAAAGAAACTACTTTGTTTATTATATTACCATTACCAATAGCATTCAATGAATAGTTTTCGTGAAGCGATAAGTCAACTACATAATTATACGTGTATGTTTAAACTTTAAAAGCTGCCCTTTTAAAATGGAACACATCTAATACAATTTCTTTTATCTCATCCTTGTAGTTTTGAGTTGGCCAAGCACATTGAAGGAAAAAAAAAAAGGCATTTAGACAATTATTATAGTTTTGTTACACAAGACTGATCTTCATATAATCATAATATATACCGTCTTGTATACTGCCGCGTATGCTTACAGTTCTGTACATCTGTTTCGATAATGTACGGTAAATTATGTATCGAAAGTTATCTTTTAATTATGAACGGTAAAATATGTTTCAACAAAAGTATTATTGCATACTATTGGTCATGAGTCATGAAGTTAGCATGCTCAATATTTTCTAGGTTTGAGTCGCACCGTTGGCAGAAAGTTTATTATTACACTATATGCCCAATGAAGGAAGGGATCATCACAACATTAAAAAGAAAAAAAATAGCATTAGCAAGAACGAAATAAAAGACCTAAAAACGTGCGTTTAAAAATTCTGTACGAAGAAAAATCACATTTAGATGGAGTTTATTTCCTTGTCGTATTTTACTATTATTATGTCGACGTTGTTTTAAAAAAAAATTCCAATATATTTTAATATCCAATATTAGTATAAAAAACAGAGTACCAGCCTAATCAGTTAGCATCAATCTATTGAGAGAGAGAGAGGCGCAATCTGATAGTTATAGTCTTAACATTAGTGTTTTAAATTTTCTCTGATTTGTTCGCTATTTTTGATTTGGCTACAGATTGGCGGCATGGTCTCTTCCTGAGTAAGCAGGTACGATTCTCATTGTAATGCAGCCCTCAGAACCTGGCCTGGAATAAAAATAAAAAAAAAAAGAAAGAAAAAATAAGCATACATTTTAAACAAAAAAGAAAGAATGAAAGAAAACAACAACAATTTGTAATTTAGCGAAAGAAAAAATTGAAAAGTCTTTCATTTCCTTGACAAACTTACTGGAAAGAATGCTGGTGTAATTCAGGAAAGTAGTGCAGAGCATTGTATATTGAATTTTTGAAGCCATTGCAATCATTGCATTTTACAAAGTGGCAGATGCAGGTGGTAGCATTAAATGACAGTATGCTTACTTATTAAATTCAATTTCAGTACATTAGCGTCAGATATGGGTCTGGGCGCTAGCTCTAGGTTTGCCCGTAAGGTTTGCTTCAAGTTCAACGTCCTTGAAATGCTCTTCGCGGGACAACATGCCTCTCGATGCGAGGTAATCGTTTCCCAATGTGTTCAAGCATCTAAATACTGTGCTACACGCCTGTTCCGTATACCTGGTCCAATATTTGCTGTAGTTCTGCTGCAAGAATTGTATCACGCCCGTGTATAGGCTCTGTTGATGAGATGCGGAAAAAACTTAAAAGCCATTATAATGTTGTCACGTGTGTGGTGTTTTTCTTTTTCACAGACTATCTACTTATGGCGCCTGTCTTCAGTAGTTCTTAATTTCTTTCTTTCTTTCTTTTTTAGTCAAAAAAGCTTAAAAAGAAGACAGAAGCACATAAAGTTTTTTTCTTCTTTTAAAAAAGAAACAAGTCGACAAGGTGGAAAATAGGAAAATGAAGGGATGCAGAATTTTAGAGTCTGTGACAACGCTGCCATAGCCAAATGAAAAGCCGTATCGTCCATTAACTTAACTCTGACTTTACCACTCATTAAATTTGTTACGGCAGAACGATTGAATTGCAAGGCAGTTGTGAATCTATCTTGACTTAATGTAGGGACTAAATGTAAATGCATGTGATTTTTTTTATTGCTCTGGGTATAATTTTAAAGAATTTTATGAAAATACAACGGGTTATTTACTTTGTTAGGAGTAAACAGATAATGTTAGTGTAGCCTAAGGCAACTTCTTCCACGTCTTCATTTAATCTGTGCAAGGTAATATTTTTGTAAACTTCTTTCGAATTTGGCAATTGATCGAAACTCTGCGATTCCAGCGACTGACTTCGCTTTGTTTAATACAAAATATTGCGTTAATATAATTATACAAACAAAATGTCGGCCATTCGCGACAGAGTAGATATTAGTAATATTATTTCTTGCGACCTGGATGTTGTCCACTGTGAAGCCCATGTCTAGCAGAATGTCTAGCTTCTTGTCCACCATCTCCCTGAGTGTGTCCTTGTAGTTCAGATTCACGAGAATGTCCGAGATGTGAAACACCAGCAATCTACCCATCTTTTGCCTCCGCTTGAAATCGTTTTGTGGCCCGAAGTTTGGACGTCTGTGACAACGGCGATTCTGCCTCACCTGGAGTACGTCACTAGAAAATGTACAAGTCTGCTCCAGACTGAAAGCATAACAAGCCCACATAATGATAGTCAAAAGAATATTTCATAGTGTCATGAAATTCGAATGGTTATTTTGTCGTACACACACACAGTAGCATGTGGCATTAATCCATATACATGTAGGCCTACATACAAAATGAAAATTCAGCAACGTTATCTTTTTTTTTCATTGTTGTTTCAAAAACTGAATATGAAAAAAGTACATTGCTTTAATTTTATATTTCCTGCTGAACGCTTCTACATTGCATTGCTAGCAATATATTAAAAGCCAATATAATGTTGTCACGACGTCGTATGGTGTTTTTCTTTTTCACAGACTATCTACGAGGGATGTCCGAGAAGAAACAGGAAAAGGGGCATAACTCAAAGAGTTTTGATCAGGTAAATTTGAAACTCACACAGATTGAAGTTCACTCTTCCACT
>BLXT01004620.1:26521-38279 GCA_019648995.1 Plakobranchus ocellatus
GGGGATGATCTTGAACCAATAAAATTACACTTTTGTGAGATAGAAGGGTATAAAAGGAAAGAAAAGAATAACAAGATTAAAAAAATAACATAAGGAAAGGGGTATCTCTTCTTAACATCTTCTTTCTTCATTAGGTAGCTTTGCTGGAACAGATATTGGCGACCATGTTCCACCACTCACACTTATTCTCAGTTGACCTCATAAAGTTTTTGCTACCCTTGCCTTTTGCCCATGGCGACTTTCAATAAAAGTTATTCTCTGTATAGGCCTACCTCTACCACGTTTGCCTTCAATTTTTACAGTGATTGATAAGTGTTCTGAACCCCCCTGTCGACAAATATGGCCTAAAAACTATTGTTGCCTCTGTCTTATGGTTTTAAATAGTGATCATTCAAGATTGGCTTCTTTCAATATCAATCCATTGGACTTTTTTCTGTACATGATATTCTCACCATTCTTCTGATAAACCACATCTCTACCGCTTCTAGTTCTTTTTTTATTGACCAATACTCTCTACCATACAAAAGTACTGACTAATGTTTTCATTACCCTTATTTTGATTTTTGAACTTACTTTTCTGTTTGCCAGTGTTGGTTTCATTTTTGGAATGTATCTTTGATCATAGCTATTTTTTTACTTATTTCGCTTGTGCATCTGCCATCTGATGTTATCACGTAGATATTTGAATGTTTTAACTGTTTTTTATTAGTTCCTCTTTGCTAACGGGAATGCACTTGGGGTTAGAAGATTTCTTTGAGATGACTGTTTGGGCATGATGAGTTAGTTAAAGCAAGTTTGTGTAAATGAAAAAAAAAGAGTCCCAGTTTTGAACAGCATGGTGTGAAGTGTTTTAATTTTTGCTTATTTAGGTCAACCAAAAGGTTATTTTTTTCACTACTAGCATGAATCAAATTATATCAAAGATCCAATATATATTTTTCTGTTAAAGTGTCAAAGGTTAAAATAACATAAACGTTCATAACATGACACCATCTTCTAAAGTGTCTTTGTTATAAACACCAGAGAGGGAAAAGATTTCTCAAAGACACTCACTCTGAGATACTGTAAAGTAAAAAAAGTGAGTATATTGAATTTTTTTAAAAGGGAGAAGCTATCACTATGAAACGCAAAGAATTTAATTACTCTTTCTTTATTTTCATTTTGTTCATAACACAGGACGCCACTATCCCTAGATGATTTGGTGTCTATGTTATGTACTTTTGAAAATTTATGACTAGCTTGTTTACTGCAATGCAGAGATTTTTTTTTTCACATCTGATGAAGATAATTTGTCTTTTAATCTTTTATCAATCTGAGATAGGCAAAGATTGCGCAGTTTCAAAACTGTTACATATTGTGTTCTGTTCATCACTCAGGGTGCCAATTTTCATTTCATCTGGTGTCCATGTTATGAACGAGAAAATTGTTATGTTCATTGCTCTATTATAAATATATATGCCCTAAACTTTTAGGACTTAGAAACCATCTCCCGTGTCTCCGATCACACGTTATTTGTAAAGTATTAAGGAGAGTCTTTACATATCTTTTTCTGCTCATAACATGGGAACCCAGGCTGTTTGGTTTTTTTTTGTTTGTTTTTTTTTTTTGGCACCCTTGAAATATTTATATTTTTTAAAAAATTAATAGACTGAACAATGCTCATTACTTTGTTTTTACTTTTTACTTTTTTTACTTTTCAACTATAAGCATAATAATAATTCTCCTCTGGCTACAAAACCTCTATACTTTTTAAAGGTCTATTTAGGGTTATAAGTAGTATTGTGTGTAAGTCACTTGATCTTATCACAAAAAGATTACTTATATAGATCTTTTTTTTTTCTCTTGGCATTTTTCTTAGCCCTTCTCGTAGCCTGACTGTTGCTATTGGCCATGGATATCCATCACCCAGCCTTCCTCTGAAGAAAAAACCCATGGTCGAGGAGCAACAGGAACAATCCATTGAACCCAAGCAGAGGAAAACAGAAGTCGACTATTCATAGACAAAGACTTGTTAAATTGCGGGAGTATAGGGCAAGGCAGTAGTTGGAAGCTGTGATCAGGAATCTTGAACTGCAAAAGATTAGACACGTTCTTATAGAGAAAAAAAGATGAAAGTGCAACTAAGGCACCAAAAACAAGATCAGCTTTGGAATCAGAAAGAGAAAAGGCCAGGCTGCGTAAGCAGCTTCAAAAAGCTAATATGAGCAGTCAAAAACGTGCTGCCATCAATTTGAGAAGGAGACAAAAATATGCTGGAAAAAAGGGGGGAAAAGTATGTGAAACAACAGCAAATGACTCATCAACAAGCCAAAGTCTACCATTGTTATCTACACCAATGCAAAAGCCATCTGCTTCCAGTTTCCACACAATGGCAAGAGGTAGTGTCAACAAGTGATATGCGTACGGCTAAGTCTAGATTTAAAGAAAAACTTAGTTGTCTTGCAAAAGCGTCGAGACCAGCGTGCAGATGTTATTTCATCAAGTTTGAATTGGCTAAGCCCTCAAACAAAACAGGTCATTAACGAAAAGCTGGGCACCAGTGGTAATGATGTATCACTCACTAAAAGGCAAATTGACTTTGATGATATTGAGTCTGGGGTTCAGTCCGAACTAAAAGATGTGAAAAAGAAAAAATCGAGGCAGGTTGAAAAGGATCCTTGGAAAAACTGTTTCGCGAAGAAGCAAGAGGGCATGCATGTATCTTGGTCTGAGCCGCAAATTCATTAACAAACTGGGAAAGATTACACGTTTCACTAACTTTGAAAATATGAGAAAGACTTGGAGTGACACAGTCGAGGTGAACAGTTAAAGCTGTGAGAGACTTCCCTGAAAATGATGCCATCAGCAGATCAATGCCAGATGCCCGGGCTCTTTGTGTGAAAAACGAAGAGATGAAGCCAAGACGAGTTCTTGAGATGTCACTTTTAGGTGCCTTTGATCATTACCGAAAGAAGGACCAATTACAGGTGCCCTACAGCAGCTTCAAAGAACTCCGGCTGCAACACCTCCTACCTTTCACGTCTCACAAATTCCGCGAGTGCCTTTGCGAGTATTGCATGTGTATAGTGTTGATAACCAAGGCTGTCAACACCTTTCTCTCACCCGAGAAACGTATAAAGGACCATTATGGAGTCAGTGCTCGATCACTGTGTACAGTCGTAAAAAAAATGCATCGACAGAAACTGTGATGACTGTGGAGTATACCTCATGAGCCAGTCCCTAAATTTCAGCCTTGGAAAACAATTGCCGCCAGCCAAGTGGCATAAGCGGAAAAAATTCCACAATGGCAAATGGCACGACTCGCATAGCCAAGATGCTCAAAGAAGGCACCTTAAGTTCACTTTTAGAGTTCCTCAATGTCCAGCTAAAGCCCTTTACAGACATCTGTTTAATGCCAGATGGCAGCATCAGCAATAAAAAATTTGCACTAGCAATATCCCAGAGAACATTGTAATTTTTTGTATGGCTTTTGATGAGAACTTTACATCAAGGCTCAAGATGCCCCTCAAGGGTGTCACTGGAACAACCAGCAGACAACCATCCACCCGATCGTGGCCACATACCGATGCAATGAAAACAACTGCCTCAAGATAATAACGGGTAGAAAAGTCTTCATCAGTGATGACTTAACTCACGACCACCATGCAGTTCATCACTTATTTACCAAAGCAGTGAAGCTGTTGCAGTCAGAGGAAGTTGCCTTCTCCAGAGTGATCGGTTTCTCTGATGGGGCATCGACCCACTATAAGAACCGCATCAGCTTCGCTCATTGCTCCCATGCCTTTGTTGACCTCAAAATAATGTCAGAACGCCATTTCTTTGGGAGCAGGCACGGCAAGGGCCCATGTGATAGGGAGATAGAGGTAATAAAAACATCAGTCACAAGGGCTGTTGCAGCCAGGCAGGGAGTTGTTGAGTTTTTCAACATGTGCAGAGTTCGGTTACAACTGCCACCTCTGCAAACGTCAATTATTCACTTCCATTCCTCTGTGTTGACTCAATTTGCATAAACCGGGACAGGGCAGAGCGCACAAGATGTGAGCCCGTGCCCCACAAGCAAAAAAAAACACTGCATAAAAGGGATTGGGCCCTTCAGCATTGCATCACGCGAAGATCATGCTTTTTTTTATGTCTGCAGAGGCAAAAATAGTGTCTGTCACTATCTTAACTTGTAGGAGAATGGTCCCCTACTGAACTGAAAGTGAAAGCAAAGAGCGACGGTCGCAAAAAGAGGTAATGAATTATTTAATATGCTATTATTATTCTAACTATCATGAATCACCGCTTATGGTGGATTCCGTA
This sequence comes from Plakobranchus ocellatus, assembly GCA_019648995.1. Taxonomy (NCBI): domain Eukaryota; kingdom Metazoa; phylum Mollusca; class Gastropoda; family Plakobranchidae; genus Plakobranchus; species Plakobranchus ocellatus. The sequence goes on from BLXT01004620.1 coordinate 30,824, forward strand.
TATCAAACAAAGTTGGTAACTGGAAATTTACTCAGCACTTCCCGACCACCAGTGTTTTGCCATTCAGCTCTAATGTGGGGCGTCGGTGGCACAGTGGCTAGCGAGTCCGTCCTGAAATCTGCTGGGACCCTTCTGTCACGGGTTCAAGCCCCACTACTGGCGTCTCAGCCTGCCAGAGGCCCTGAAAGTCTGATATCACCTTGTTGTGGATTGGCTATATATAAAAACAAACCAGCTCTAATGTTAATAAAAAAAGAAATAGCATTAATGTAATGTATCCTGAGACTGATAAGTTAAACTTCATCTGTTTCACATTTTGAGGCTACTGATGCACTCTTTGATTCAAAAGTAATGTTAACTGTGTTAATTGTCGCTGCAAAGTAGGTGATTTGAACTCCTTTCTTACAGTGAATGTTGTATTTTTTTTTTCGCACCAAACAGACCTCCCAGACTGCAAACTCTGGAGATATGGAGGTGGTGTCACTGTCAGAACCAGCCGTGCAAACTGGCCCAACAATTGTGATGCTTCAGCAACTCTCCGACTCCAATCCAGAGAAGTAAGGTTGACTTTTCATTTTTTAATTTATGTTGGCTGTAAATAAACTAAATTAGTCAGAAAAGAAATGCACTCATCTTGCTTATGTTGTAATTTTTATTCTGTTTATTCGCTGACAGTTACATAGTTTTGAAACAAATAGTATCATTATGTGTGCAAAATTATAATCAAATCAACATTAGTATGCCTTTCTTTGTTGGAAGTGAATTAAAATTTTGATTTGCAGTTTATTGCAAAATTATAAAAGTTGAAGATAATTATTTGTGGCGGCAGGTATGGCTAATTCGTTGTTTTTTGTTCTACAGCCTGCTGAAAATGGCGGTGATGGAGAAGTGATGTTGGAGCCAGCTAATAGAGACATGCAAACTGCCCTAACAACTTGTTTGCTTCAGCCCAGTCATAATCACCAAGTAGGAAAACTATGTTGAGGCCTTTCTGTCTAGTGAGAATGGAGCATGCCGACTTAACAAAGGCATCGTAAATGCTTTTATTAATTTACCAAATCAAACAGTTTTCAAAATCTTGTAAATACTGAGTCATAATGCTCAGTCAAATCTGATTCTCAACCACACATATGGTAATCAGAGTAATAGTTAATCATCTATCAGATCTACGAGTATGCATTTGACTACAGTAAGTTAGGTGAAAAATGGAGCTTTATAGTTGGGTTGTTTTTTTTTTTTGAAAGTTCCAGCTCGTTATTTTGTATGCTGTTGTGATAATTTTAATCTATTATGTGCCAGCTGAACCAATTCTTTAATCCTGCTTATTAAATTGATAAATATAATACATTTATTAATAATGTCTGCCCATGTTACTTAGAATGTTCATGGTCTTTTTGCGATGATGACTAATGTAAAATTCCTCTTTGAGGCCTTATGGCCAATAGGAGCCGGAGCTTATCTCAGCTTTAGTAGCATTAAGAAGAACTCATTTGTAGTTCTGGTATCCATTCTACACTGGATGGGGTGAGGAAAATCTTGTAAAGTACCTTTCATAAGGGCATATCATAGGGCTTAGCTGAGGCAGGATTTGAACCCGTACCCTTATGATACGAATCCAGCAGTGATGAGTAGTCTTTCAGTGTTTGTGTTCATTTGTATTGGAAATGCGCAAACTTTTTTTGGCATGATCTTATCAACTTTCCAATATCTTTAATGCAGGTTGAGAATGTCTTCCCTGAGGAAGTGACCATTTGGTTTATGAAAGAACTGGCGAATGATCTCTTCATGTGACCCAATATTGATGACATTTCACTGGTTGCAATACGGGACATCAAAAGAACATTGTCATGTCCTCTCTACTCGCTAGGGGCAAATATAAGTTTTTTCTTTAATTTAAAATTAACACTTTACGAAAGTAACCTTGGAAGATTTTTTTGTGAGTTGTTTTTTGTTTTATTTTTTACTGCACTCAGTTTTGGCGTCCCAGTTATGAACAGAAGTATGTGAATGTTACCTTTACAGCTTGATTAATTGAGTGTAGTACCTTTGTTAAGCTTAGATGGGCTGTTAAAATCATGAGCATGGTTTGTTATTATTGCTTTACTTTTCCCACTATAAGGCTTAATCATTTCTCTGTGCAATTGGGAAAATTCACTCTTCTGTTCATAATGGCGTCCCAATTTTAAAGTTCTCATTACTGTTTATGTATGTGCCATAACTTTATGTGTTTGTAGCATCAAATAACTTACTTCATGTACTAAATGAAAATAACATACACTTAAATCAAACACATACCCTAACAGGCAGTGGGTGCCATTAGGGACACGAAGCTATAAACAGAAGATTTCTGAAATCACAATTTCAAACATACGTCAAACAAAAATGAAAATGCCACCTGCTCTAAAACTTCATTTTTAATGAAACGTAGTGTGTAATCTATGAAATCACCAAATATCATTGAAATAGGTGACATTATTTTTTCAAAATGTAACACAAAGTGTGCCAATTCCTGAGCCAAACAGTTGCAAGGTGTTTTTTGTCCAGTTTTAACTTGTTTGCAATATCATTTTGGAAAGTTAATGCTATGTTGTGTTTCGTTGTCCTGAGTTGTGAATTCCATGGTGCCAGTCTTGATTGGTCTGTCTTTGTTGTGTGAATAGTGTTTTCGGATAAAGTTGAAAATCAATGTTTGCTAATTTGAGTAATTGTATTTTTGCTGTACTACTGTCCAGATGTAGCTAGCAGAGGTTTTCCTAAATTTGTTCTTAAGAAGTAAAACGTGTCGATTTCTTCTTGCTGCAATTTTAAGGACTTTTAGAAAATTGTAACTTGAGTCTGATACTGCAAATTGATAATTTCTAAGGAAACAGCCTGAGATAAACAGGCATTCAGAAAAATTTATGTTTTTATTCTAAAATTCTATAAGTTGTTAAAACCAAAGCCAGGTTCAAAACTATAGTGCTAAGGAAATCCAAGCAGAAAACCGAGACGATGTACTGAGACACCCCAGCAACGACAAACGTCAAAAGATCAATTTCCCATCATCAAGTTTAGGAAAGCAATTGGAAGATCTGGACAGCAAAAGTAGTCCTCAAGATTGACTCGCTACTCGTGAAAAGCACCCTGGAGCACAAGCTTGCCACTTTCGGTGATATCGTCTATCAAACCTGTTTGTACACAATCATTTGGAGCGAAACACAGAGAAGCAGGAGGCAGTTAGAAATGGACACCTTCGGTAATCATAAGAGCTGCAAGTAGCGAAGAAACGAATGGGCTTCTGGTCATATGGCGCCAGCTGAAAGCCAGGCACTCAGCATTTAGCAGAGCTGAGTCCGCCAGAAAGAAGCGCAGCCATAAGAGGAAGAATCAGGAATGCTTCATCAGGGATCCATTCCAGTTTGCAAGACAGCTCTTCCGACAACCCAAGTCTGGAACTTTGACAGCAGATAGAGAAGAGATTGAAACTCATCTGAAGAAGACATATTCAGATCCCATTCGCGAGAAAGAAAGTACAGGCCTTGTATGGCCCGCTGCCCCAGGAATAAAGTTCGACAGCAAGCCTCCAAGCTTACAGGAAGTCATAGCAGTAGTAAACAAAGCTAGAGCTAAATCTGCTCCAGGGTTCAATGGAGTGCCTTATCTACTGTACAAAAAATACCCCAACGTTCTCAAGAAGCTACGCAAAATACTACGAAGTGCATGGAAAAACATCAAGGTCAGTAAAGAGTGGATGACTGCAGAGGAGGTGTATATCCGCAAAGAGCAAGATTCGAAAGGAATAACCAGTTTCGCCCAATATCACTGCTCAATGTAGAAGGAAAAATATTCTTCTCAATCATGGCGTCACGCCTAACAAAATACCTAACAGAAAATGGATATATAAACACCTCTGTCCAAAAGGGTGGCATTCCTGGGGTTTCCGGTTGCTTGGAACATGCAACAATGATCTGGGAAGCTATCAAAAAGGCCAAGTCAAAGAAACTGAATCTTGATGTTGTATGGCTAGACCTGGCAAATGCCTACGGATCAGTACCACACGAGATGATCCAGCTAGCTCTCAGAATGTACCATGTATAAGAGGTCATACAGGTGATGCTAGATGACTACTTCAGTGGATTCCGCATGAGGTTCTCAACAAATAACTGCACAACTAATTGGATCAATCTGGATGTTGGACTTGCTATGGGATGCACAATATCCCTAATACTATTCGTAATGGCCATGGAAGTCATATTGAAAGCAGCAGAAGGCAGTGCAGATCCCGCCAATCTAGGTGGTGGATGTTCAATGCCTCCCCTGAAAGCATTCATGGATGACACCAACATTATCTGCTCCAAAGAAGATGAGACAAGGCGGATGTTGACTCGCTTAGATGTCTTAATGTCATGGTGCAGAATGGAGTTCAAGCCAAAGAAGTCCCGCAGCCTATCAATAAGGAAAAGCAAGGTTGACAAAGCCACGACCTTCACAGTAGCGGAACAGCAAATAGCAACACTTAGTCAAGAACCAGTCAAGAGCCTCGGAAGATGGTATGATTCCGCTATGAAAGACACCAGGCGAGGAGCTGAAAGATTAGAGCTCGCTTCTGAAAGCTTCTAGCCATTTACAAGTGTGGACTTCGGGGTAAATTCAAGATATGGTGCCTGCAGTTCATTCTTATTCCCAAACTTCTATGGCCGCTCTTAGTCTACGATATCTGCTCAACCACAGTAGAAGCAATAGAAGCTAAAATCAACAAATATACAAGGAAATGGCTGGAAGGTTCCTCCGGGTCTTTTAGACGTGGCAATGTACTGCCGAAAAGCAAAGCTAAAACTCCCAATGAAATCTATCCTAGAGGAGTATAAATGCGGGAAAGCCAGATTACTTACCACGTTGGAGGAATCAGATGATCCGGTGGTCAAAACCGTCCAGCCATCCCTAAAAACTGGAAGAAAGTGGAAGGTCACAGAAGCCGTAGACGAGGCGAAAGAATGCCTTAAAATGAATGAGGCAATCGGTCAAACTCAAACTGACCGCAAGGGGCCTTGGATCAACCACAGCCAAATGGTGGTCAAAAACAGAAGGCAATGAAAAAAGGGATATGATCATAGATGATATCAGGAATAAGAAAGTTTCTACACGGGTACAGAAGGCGGTCCAGCAGCCTCAGCAAGGTCAGTGGACAAATTGGGATACTGCAATACAGAGATCCTTAACACGGAATGATATCTGACACATGGCAGCTCTGAGAATAAGCTTCCTCATCAGGTCCGTCTATGATCTCGTACCCTCAAACGCAAATCTGGTGCGATGGGGAAAGAAGGACGACCCTACATGCCCACTGTGCCAACGTAGGCAAACTACAGAGCATATACTGAGCTCGTGCAAAGTAGCGCTCTCACAAGGGCGATACACGTGGACGCATAACAGAGTACTTCAAGAACTTGCCTCGGTCATAAGCACAGCTAAAGGGGAAAACCACCCCTCCTCAACAAGCTCAACAGTATTCACCACAAAAGGTGGAGTCAAAAAATGGCACGGAGGGTCGATCACAATAAACACCTATAGAAAAGGTCTGCTCGACGGCTGCGACGATTGGGTGGTTTCAGCAGACCTCCCTGAATGGGAAAGACACCCTGATGTCATCAGAAAGACAGCATAGTGATTCATTCTGCTTCAACACAACAAATTATCATGGTGGAACTAACTGTCCCCTATGAAAGCAGAACGGAAGAGGCCCATGCCCTCAGGGAAGGAAAATACCAGGACTTGACAAAAGAACTAAAAAACGATGGCTACGAAGCTAAGGTAATGCCAGTAGAGATTGGCGCCAGAGGATTTGTGGGTTCTTCAGCCTATGGTCTTCTAAGTAAACTCTCCATATGTGGCAATAATAGAACAAAAGCTGAGCACAGTTCTCGCTGGATATGGAGCAGAATAAATGAAAGGTTGCTTCATAAGGATTAAAAATCCCTTATGACAGGGCATCCAGTTGGCCGGTTAGGCGCCGAATTTGTAACCAGATGTGCGTGGGTTCGAATCCCTGACAAGCAACCCAGGAGAAAAAAAATTTGGTAGCCGGGAGGCATCTGGGAGTCATGACCCGGCCCCCTTAGAGTGTCACGAGTTACAGGGCCGAAACACTTGCTATGAGGAGGGTTTCTTCTCTGAAGACTCACTGCTACCTAGCTCCCCAAGAGTTTCTTTCTACTGTTAAGAGGTGTGATATGAGAATGTACTGCTAAAAGGGAATTTAGACGAACTCAATCAGGCGATTTTGTTTGAAGAGAATAATTTATAGTTGGTTTATGGCATTCTCAGGCTTTCCGTAGCTCGATAGGAATTATACTGTCGGTTATTGTGAGCATTTCCTGTTGTTATATTTACACCACAACTCTGTTTAGATGATTTTATTTTACTAAACGAAACATTAAATGCTAAATTAAGTGTATCAAGCTTTCGAGCAACCACCATACTCCTGTGTTGCTGCGCTCCTGTTTCTGCTGTTCCGGTTGCTGGTGTGGTCCTGAGACACTGGTTCTTCCTTGTCAGTGCGTTCCCTGCTGACTCTTCACCGTTGGATGATCAATAGTTCTTTCACTAGTAAAGTATATAGTAGATATCCATTTAAAGTATTATGTGAAATAATTGGTCGGAAATCTGGCTTAATAAGTAGTTTTAGTATCTTTGTCATAAACTTGGGTTTTTATTTTCGAGTGTCGTTGTAAATCCATGTTTCATGTTTTGTTATATGTATATAGTGTAAATGAAATGTAGCTTTGAAGCTTTTTTTTTTTTTAACTTGGTCATTTCTGTCTTTTTTTTCGTTTCTCCTCTCGTTAGTCATTTGTTGTAATTTTGATTCTAATTCGGTACACAGAATAACGGCCTCAGTGTTTGGGGATCGTAACAATGACAATAGATTCCGTTTTCTTTACATTCAAAAACAGGCCTATTCTTTCACTCTCTAAAACTACAGTATCTAGAGGTTTTTGGAGTTGTTCGCCAGATTCTGCTCTTAAAACTATGATCTGCATGCTTGAGATTATTAAGATTCTCTCCATTTATTTTTAAGCCTGAAATATCATCAAGATTCCGCAAGACTATATAGCTTAAAAAGATCAAGAGACATTTGACATCTTTGTTTAACATCTCTCTATTCATCAAGAGAATGTGTTTTATTCTTCAACTTGTTTGTGCAATTTCTTATTCATTTTCAATTAGTTTAACCATACAAACTACTTTGTATAACTTACTCCCTGCTACATCAACAGCTTCTAGTACTACCCTCAATTTCATGAAGCCGGCACACTAAGTAATAGTGACATTTGATTTCAGTCATAAAATGACCTCTTGTTCAGTGTATTCATTAGCAGCCGCATCTCATTGTACATTAAGGTTAACTTCTTGATAATTTTTCTGTTCAAGTTTTCTCTGTTTTCCTTGAGCTCAACTTTTGCACGTAACAAAGAAA
>BLXT01004630.1:122454-140009 GCA_019648995.1 Plakobranchus ocellatus
TACTACTACTACTACTACTACTACTACTACTACTACAACTAATGCTATTGCTTTTGCTTTCTCTGCAACTTCCACGACCATTATTACTATTGATTCAAATCGTTAAACTTTTGTGTAATAATATCGGTTAGATTTTGATTAATTTTTGTTCTTCAGTCTAATTTATCGACGCAGGCAGTGTATAGTTTGATCTGTAACGAAACATTACTAAACCGTTCTGAAAAAACCTAGCTTTGAAGATAACAGATTTAGCGATGGCATCTGTTGTGTTCCCATATCTTTTTTTGAAAATTTATAATGAAACATTACACTTCTTTGGTCGAGCGTTTTAAGATTTAAATTGCAACAGATTAAATTTTGCATTTAAATTGTAATTTTATTCTAAATTTTTAAAAAAGCCAATACATCTTATTTCTTGGTTAATGCTTGGGTCACTAAAGGATTAGGTTATTTCGTAACAAACCCAACAGACGTCTTGCAGTCAATTTTAATTCTAGGTTTGATTGAGGATTGAAAGAATTATCAAAATCAGCACCAAAAGTTATCTAATGATATCATTAGCATTTTTGCGTTAACAGAAAAAATGTCCACTCCATATTCTTCAGACCAAGCATAAGAATGCAACAATTGATATTCCTTAAAAATTACAATCTTTGTCATATCTGGCATGAGAATGCTCACTGGAATATTTGACACACAGACCCTTGTTCTAAATACACTATATCACATAATAGCTTGATCGCCCTCAGAGAATACGAGCACTTAATAGGTTTTCGTGCAGCCCTATTAACTCTCTTGAATCGGCTTACCAAAAGACAAACTCGCTTCTATCGGAAATGTAATACTTTTTATATCAGAAAGAACTGAACAATCTAAAGGGTAAAAGCATAATTTTTGTACTGTAAAATGAAATTTTTATTAAACCGGTGATAGAAAAGGATGAAAATATGCTACGTTGACTTAAAGATTAACAAAGGCTTAGATTTATCGGAAAGGCTGAGAAAGCTAATACTTCTATCCTCTAATTCTATAGGCATTTTTTATCGAGCATTTTACGCACGGTAGACTATGTCTTTTCAGCATTAAAACCTTGTCCTTAAAAAAAAAAATATATATATATATATTAAGAGAAGTACAGAATTTCGTGTATTGTATCTGTAGTTGTACTTTATAAGGGCTACTGATAGATGGTATCCAGATTAAGAAATACAGTATCAATCTAGATTAATGATCGACTCAATATCTGGATAAAATAATTTTTATTGTTTATAGGCTAACCAAGTGAGTAAGGCTGAAGAAAAAAACAAGCTTAGATATGTCAGATCAAATTCTAGAATGTAAATACAAACATTGACGCAACAAGGACTTGTGTATCAATGTATTTTTTAAGAGCATTTTAAAATTCGGATTCGAACATTTAAACTAAAATATCTGCTAGGTAACATTGCACCATTGAAATTGAATTGTATTTTCACGCTTCATTTTAATTATATTTGAAGCCGGTCTTTTACAAATTCTATGTAGGTAGAGTTTAACTTTTCAGGACGGGTTACGTTAGCATTTTGTTTTTCTCGTTCTTTAATTAATCTTCAATTAACGGTTTGGGGAGAAGTGGGCATCAAGATGCTCCGAAATGATTTGTTTCTATAATAATTATGAGCAATAAATGTTTTAGATGTTGTGGTAAGAAGAAAAGTTTATCTCTAAGTTTTGTATTTTTAATTTATTTACAAATTATTATTACCTGTGTTGAACAAACGAATTGTCTCTAAGAAATCAAAGTTATTATTATACATTTATTTATAACGTCATTTTGAAAATTAATAGGAGTTATGATGGCTCTGTTTAATAATGTACGTGAATGCACTGCTGAAAACACAAAAAAGACGACAAAAAAGAAGCAAACAAACAAACAAAACAACAGCAACAATTACAACAACAATAACAACAACAACAACAACAATAATAATAATAATAATAATAATAATAATAATAATAATAATAATAATAATAATAATAATAATAACAGTAGTAATAATAATAATGATAACAATAATAATAATAATAATAATAATAATAATATTATTATTATTATTATTATTATTATTATTGTTATCATTATTATTATTACTACTGTTATTATTATTATTATTATTATTATTATTATTATTATTATTATTATTATTATTATTATTATTATTATTATTATGATAATAATAATATAAAAATAAGCAGTAAAATTGGTGTTCTGTGGGCAATCTGTACAAATTTGTTAACACTTCCAAGGCCTGAAAAGATGCTGCGATTCAGAATATCTATACGCTATAAGCTTTTTCTCCTTCATAAATTGTTGAAGAGAAATTTAAAAGTTAAAAAAGTAACATTTCCAAAATACTGCAGAAGATATAAAATTTCAAATCTGAAGCTTTGAGCAGTAAATGGCCTGTTAATTAGAAAGTCTTAGTTTTTTTCTGCATAAGAAGATTGTATATTTTTTAATCAGGCGATTAAAAAGATCGGATTTTTTTTGTAAACCTACAAAAGATCTTTAATCTAAATGTATAGATACTAACTCTTCTTAAGTTGTATTGAAACATAATGAATATTGCAATACAAATTCGCGCTCGTATATGAACAAAGGACAAATGCATTGAACACCAAACGTAATAGAGCCAAAGCCTAACTAGCTCTGCCTCTTTTGGGTTCATGGGGAGACAGTTTACCTTCATTGGCATCCTTGCCTATTGAGGCCAAACAAGTGTATTTGTCTGCAGGTTTTTATGATACTGGTATGTGTGTAGAAATTACAAAGACACCTCAGAGCACCATTAAACTCTCTCTTCTTCTGGAATCACCTCGCTGTGGACTGACTATACACAAAACACCAAATCAAATCTGTCCTAGACTCCCCTCCCTCTCTCTCTCTCTCTCTCTCTCTCTCTCTCTCTCTCTCTATCTCTCTCCCTCTCTTCCCTCCCCCACCCCTAAAAAAGATAAAAGAATTAGAACAGAACGAGATTCATGCATGAATAGAAAGCTGCGAAAACTCCCATACAAATAAAATTACCCCACCATACTATTGTTTGATTGCAAGTCCAGTTTGTAGGCCGGCAGAATGTCTGGTTGGTTATTTACATCCTCCAAGGCCATCTGGACAGCAGGCTGGCAATCCACGCCCCCGGCTCAGTTGCCGGACATTGGGAAGATACCGCCTATGCTCAAGGTTTTATTCTTTGAGCTTGAGAAAGTGCTGCAGCAAAGCGCTCTTTCTGACCAGATCCAAACAGGCGATCGTTGTTTTTTTACCCTCATCCCTACCCTCAATCCACCCTTCCCCACACCCCTCTCCATCTCCCAATACACACACACTCACTACAGACTCAGGTTTCTTATGGATCTAAACCACAAAATCTGTCTTTTAATTGCCTCCATTTCGTATTGTGTAGATCTGCAATGTCTCGAAACAAATGCTAATTATATTATTACCTCATTATGGTATTTATGTTAACTGTGTTACTATCGCTAGTCATGGAACTACTGTGTTTTTAACATGTATGGTATGTTGATTTGGTTTTTATAATATATACAAATCATGACAGGCTGTTCCATTGAAGAGAGTTGTGATGAAGTAAAGGATCACTGTAGATGGGAGCAAAAGAGACGAATAAAAAAGACTGAGAGAGAAAGAGGGATAGATAGGGAGAGATAAAAAAGAGAGAAAAATGCTTTACTAAATAGATAGAGATGACCGGATATACTGGGGGAAAGGGAAGGAGAGAGAGAGAGAGAGAGAAAGACAGAGAGATAGATAGATAGATAGATAGATAGATACATAGATAGATAGATAGAGAGAGAGAGAGAGAGAGAGAGAGAGAGAGAGACAGATTAAGAGAAAAAATTGATCTTAGAATGAGAAGAACAGGGAAGAGACATAAGAGAACGAAAATAAGAGAAGAGAGAGAGAGCAGAGAGGCAGAGGAAAAGAGAGAAAGAGAAGTGAAATCAAAGTACTCAACACGCGAAACGTAGAGAACCATACAACTGAAAGATTAGTATTAAAACATGCCCTATTCGCACTTGAATGCTTACAAGAAGCAGTTGCTGCTGCTCTTTTCTCAGTGCTGCTATTGCTGGACTCAGTCACAACAATTAATGCGCTGAAACATGAGAGGCTGTTTTAGAATCTAAGAAATGATCAAGGAGAAAGAACAAGTATGTAGAACCATATTAGACTCAACCCTTGGAAAAAAACAAAACTTTCCACTGCTGAGTCAAAGAGGAAAAATGACCGACAGCCAGCAATAGAAGAGCCAAGAATTTCCACAGGATCAAGCTGCACCACACAATCCATCTAAGATATGGATAATGAGTTTTTGAGAGAATTTTTGCAGGCCATCCTAATAGTGCCTGCTTAATACTGTCGTCAGTTGCAAACTTGGGAGAGTACACAGTTCATTTTTGTTGCAAATGACAGCGTATTGCATTAATCAATACAAGGAAAAGGATTTTCGGGATTTTGTTAGGAAAAACTTCATCGGACTTCTTCATACACTAAATGTCGATCATTATACTAAGAAAAGACCACTGCAATTTCTGCGTAGGCTATATATAACCAAGGAAACAGCAACGCACACACAGGTGAGTGCTCTCTACTACCACACAAAGCTAGTTGTACTGGGTCCGACCTACTTCAACATTAAGACAAAGGAAGGCTTCTATTTCGTCTCTACCGAGACCAAAGGAGACCTACTCCGCAAAATGTTTTGATATTAACATCGCAATTATTCTTCATCATACCTTGATCAACATCCACACACCAAACACATTGTCAGTTGGCGCTATGGCTGCGGATACCACAACAAGTCCACATTGATAAGTATATTTCAAAGTAGTCTTTTGCAGCTTTCCATGAAAAGGAATCTACCAACTAGGCAGAAACTTCTTGCCCAGGACAGGTACAGATGATGTGTGACTCAATGCATAGCGTTTTATTAGAGAGGAAACTGAAATCACTTTCATACACAGAGGTTACATGCTTGTGGTTCAGATTGCCAGGATTAATCCATTTTCGTACAGAACGACTGAAGTGATTTATTTGATGTCCTGTCGTTGTCTGGATACTTCATTAAATCAAATCCGGCCAGGCAATAAGACCAGAGACTTAACAGTATCTGATGATTGTGCTTACAAGTACAGTGTCAGTACTGGGGTTCATCAGATTTTTTATAAACTGCAAAGGGACGGCGACTGAAGGGATTTACAGTGACGGCTTACAACAGACAATAAGAGATGAGAACTTTTGTTTCAAGACAGGCTGGTTATTTCTGAGAGGACATTCCAAGATTAGTAAGCGAAGAAATCTGTCATGCCAAGGTGTGTTGATCATATCTTTGACAGTTTGCCCTATCAATAAACACTCACTTTTCTTTGGTGTTCTTTCACCAAGAGAAAGCAATACCTACAATTTTATTAGCTGAACATAAACGTTTATAATCCTTAATATTTGTTATGTTCATTTTAAGTGTTTGAATTCACAAAACATTTAAGTAGCTATTCATTTCAAACTCTATATTAACGCGCATTACTTTCTTAATGTTGATTTATAAGTTTGCTTTTTAATGTTATCTTTAGTATAACCAAAGTTTAAAAGACAAAAAAATAAGCTTTTTATCATCTAATTCTCGATAACAATTTTATAGCTTGTGGCAGATTCCATGTTCAATCTCCTCTCCATTTTTTCTCCACTTTTAGCAATCGGTAGCTATGCCTTTTATGATGACCTACTTCTTTATCTCCATATTTCGTCTTATAATTTCTTTGCACTGTCCATTTTTTTGGCAATTATTTACAATACAATGAGCATCAGCCAGCATCAAGGTCTGTTATTAAATGGTTTTTAACGGAGCCAACTTTCAATAAGGTGATTTAGGGTTTAAAGCTCGCAGGAGATTTCGCTTGGGGTCGAATATCGCCTAACCATTTCCATCTTCAAGGCCTGAAAGGGGCTTAAAAGTCTGTGCATCCCTTGAACCTTTGCCATTATACATTTAAAGTGTCCCATAATGGCCACCAAAGCCTGCCACATGCTCCTTATCTCTTGGTCCCATTCGTGTTAACAATATTAGAATAATCTTGTCACGTTTTGTGGAGACATACTTATGGAAATACAAACAAGAAATTTATTTCCAGACTAAAGTAGTTTTTGCCAGTTCACATGTATGTGTTTCTCTCTCTCTCTCTCTCTCTCTCTCTCTCTCTCTCTCTCTCTCTCTCTCTCTCCCTCTCTCTCATTGCTGTCAAGAAAGGCTAGGGAATTATTTCGTGTAAAATATATTCGATTATTTAGAAGATTAAATTTTTTTCGAGAAAAAAGAAAGAAGTTAGTTGAGAATCAATACATTGGAACCGAGACAACGTGAGACAACGTGACAACATACCTGAGACAACTTGACATGCGACGATCCAATATTTTTAATTTATGCCCACTGTTCATAACCGTTTGCCCTCTTTTTTATTGGGCCGAAAGTACGTGCGAAACCCCACATTCAATGCTAGAAGTATTTTTTAGTACGTTATTGCATTTTTTTTTTATATTTTGCTTTAAACATTTAATTATGATTCGAAAGAAAAACAAATCATTGCTAATTCGTTTTTTTTTTTTGTTTTTTTTTTTTACGAAGAGCCCTACAACAAGACTTACGTCCGAGTTTTTTTTTTTTTTTTTTTATTAATGTCTGATAAGGCTGGTCACCTATAAAAGATCTTGACGACAAAGACATGCATTGAACACCACAACTGCTACTGCAAGACAACATCGCTTTTTTGTCTAATCGACAACACCATGGTTCATTTTATCACCTTTGTGGTGGCGACTGCTTTTATCGCTAATTCCGAGTAAGTTTCGACTCAAAACCGTTAGCTATGCATTTAAATTCAAAGACCAGCGCGCATGGAAACGGTAGGAAAGTACTACTTTGTCACAGACGGCATGAAATTTGTGTGTAAGACTAGGTTAGGATTTTCTTAGCTGTTCCAGTGCTTGCGTGCAGTTAACCTCGGATGCACCAATGTTTTTGGTAGATTAAAACGCACCAACTAAACTATACACCCAGATTTTCGTTGCATTTGTCTTTACAATAATACAACAGTACAATAATTCAAATATTCCTGAGGTATAAACCTACTCAAAAGAGAATAACCCTTTTGTAAGTTCGAATTAAGGGGTTTTTACTGTATACGTTTCATAAATAAATCAGTGGTCATTGTTTTCATTGCTGAATATAAAATTATTGGACGTGAAAGTGAAATTTTTTCAGCTGCAACACAAAGTTTTTATAAGAAAAACTTTCATATATCCACCAACATCTGCAGAAAAGCCGTTATTAAGTAGATCGCTATTATTTATTTATTATAATTGGCTCTTGGCGATGTAAGCGATAACATGTAGATAGTTGCGAGTTTCCACGTTTACCTTAAACGAAATAAAATTAAACTTTAGGAACAAAACTTTGTCCTAAGATTGACTGCGCATGTCTCGTGGGCGAGCTATTTTCTTAATTTTAAGTTGAAACGTCTCCGAAAAAAAGTAAAAGCCCGATTACTAAAACATAAGATCACGGGTTATGCCTGTTTAGTGGTCAGTTATCTTCGGTATCTAACAGTTGGTGTGATTTTGGCTCGAATGGGTAATTACTGTAAAGCGTTCTTTTAGACTAAGAATTAGAAATCACTCCAAGTTTTACTAACTTGAATCCAGAACAGCAATTTAATTTACGCATCATTTAGATCTCCATGTCCTCTAACATCAGCGGCTTATCTATCAATGATCCGTGTAAGCAAGCTCTCTCCAACCATCCGGCAGAGTTCATCGTATATACACTGCCGACACTTCTAGAAAATATTAATTAAGCAATGTATAGAGGCTAATTAGTCAACATAAAACAAACAACTGATTGTAGAAGGAGGTAGAAATCATCGTGATATGTAATCAAAGTTAGCTAAAAAGATTGACCAATCAAATACTCTCATTTATTTCTCGTTTACACATAAATGTGACATGCCTATCATGTCACTGGAATACGATCTAATGACTTCTTGTAAACAGTATTCTCACACCTTCGGGAACCTCCTAGAAATCCCTATATCACTAAAAACAGTAAACTAAGCCAACACAACAACAGCATTGTTTAAGTTAAACAGGTATAGCCTAGGCCTATTCTAAATTAGACCAAACATTACAACTAAACAAGGCAAATGGCAATACCAGCTAAAATATCCTTGGTCTATATCTATACTCAATTTTATTCATGGTAGGTACTTTGTCACAATTCCCATCAAAACGTTCATTGTTTATGACACACTTCGTCATATTAATAGAAAAAAAATGAAAATGATTATTGTAATAACCCATATGGCTTATTAACATCAATAGAAAAACAGTTGCACTACAGCCTAAGATAATAATAATAAAAAAAATACATACCGCCGGAGGACATAATTTGGAAGCCATCCACTTTCACTTGGCACCAGGATGCGAAAGAAGAGCTAAATACTTTTATTGTGCTTCTTAGAGTGTATAGTTTATAAAACTTCCTTTTAGGAAATACATATTTTTTTTAAACAGAATGGAGGGTATCAGACTCCTTTTAGCGTTTTTTAAAGGTATATGTTTTTAAATGATAAGTATAAACCTTCCTTCAGCGTCCCGAAGGCACGATTTTTTAATCAAATTGAAAGTGTTCAATGCCTTTTAGTGTTTTAAGACAGTGATTATATAAATGGAGAGTATATAACTTTTTCCAGCGTTCTAAAAGGATATGCATTTATGAGTCAGAAAGATTCATACTACTTTAACATTATTTAAAGAGTAGTATTCATAAACTCAATAATATACAAATCACTTTCCGAAAGCATATTTTGGAAAATTGAGCATATCAATTTAAATCGACTGCAGGATATCTTTAGGTAGCATTGCAGCTAATAATTAATATAACCTTCGTGGAACTTTATAAGTTTAACCATGAGGCACTGATAGTAGATTAAAGTACAATATAGTATTTATTATAGGATCAAATTCCACCAACCAATGCATTGTTCTGTGCGATTTATTCAAATGGACCAATTAAAACCTTATACTTTTTCAACAGTGCTTTCAGTTCATCTTTGCAAAAATGCACACCGCGGGCCTGCTTCAGACTCGTTCCTAACAAAATCTGGCATTTTGGAGCTCAGGTACGCGGATTACCATCGTCACAATACATAGTATCACAAAATAATCATAACAGTCTTCATTAATATTACGCATTAATATTATGTTTACCTTTATTGTTTCAATTGTAATAACAAACATCATCGACATCATTATCGCTATATCATCATCATCATCATCATCATCATCATCATCATTTCCTTCATCATCATCATCATCATCCTCATCATCATCATCATCATCATCATCCTCATCATAATCATCATCATCATCATCATCATCATCATCATCATCATCATCATCATCATCATCATCACCAACATCATCATCATCATCATCATCATTATCATTGTCCTGTAGGAAGGAATATAGTATAGTAGGACGAGGAATCTGTAAGAGTAATATGCTCAGCTGAAACAAATGACTGCGGTGATCTTTTTTCGAACTGAGTATAGTAAAGCTCAGTTTTAATTCCAGTCCTCTCCAGGACTGCTCTTTAGAAGGTATTTTAGGTTCCTTCCGCTCCAGGACTGTTATTTCAAGTTATTTTAGTTTCAGTCCACTCTAACACTGTTCTCGATAAAATTAATTAATAATCGAATGAATTCTTATTACATTTCCAATTATTTGCATTCTCATCTCCATATCTTTATTTCAAAACTCATAAGTCGACATAATTTCTGTTACTAGACGAAAATACATACACTTAGATTTATAATACCTTAATATTTCAAACATACATATATAATTCATTTCATGTTTCAACATTTAAAGTTTATTTTTTACATTTTACATGTTGGAACATTTATTTTCCGATCCTTCTGACACAAAGCCATCATCGGCAAAAATCTGCCAACTAAAATACAGTATCGTTTGATTAAATATATGGGTAGATTTTAGCCCATAGTGCTTCTGCGTAGGCAAATCGTCCAAATACATACCCGATTACCAGCTGTCTATACTCCTATATTTTTTTGGAGGCCTTAACGGTTTGAACTGTCTGAAAATCACTAACTGAGTGAGCTTTGAGCCTTATTGTCACTTTTATCGTTGCTCATCTCCATTTTACCTTGACTTATCTGTCAAAAATAAATTACCATTTTTTAATAAACAACTCAGGCTATCCTCACGGGCAAATGTCTTTTGCTTCTTTTTTTTTCATTTTAACCTTTGTACTCCAAGTATGAAATGATTTAAAGCCAAATGATACACGAAGTATAATGTTAAGGAGACAGTCGATCATGACAGTCGATCATGACAGTCGATCATGTCAGTCGATCATGACAGTCGATCATGACAATCATCATCATCATCAACATCATCATCATCACATTATCATGAATGTTTTGTACTATTTCGCCATAGGTCTAGCTGAACAATGCCTCTGACAAGAAGTTCTTATAAATAGAGTAAAGAACAGAAATCACTGGACGCCTAGCCGAAAATTGATCGAAAAAATAATTAACTTTCTTGAGCAACCATTTTAAAACGGCAAAGTAGCTTTAGTTCTGTTTGTCCTTTCACTTTTCTTTCCCTTTCACAGCGTTCCACTTTTTTCTCTCTTTCTCTGCGTCTTCTCGCCTCAGTTGAATTTGTCTTTCGACTCACTTCAGTTGTTCTTTTTCGAGTCTCTCTCGGCCCTTTGTCAAACTTTTTGCTTCAAATCATCTTCTCTCCTCTCGCCTTTTTATCTCAATAAGTCGAGCTGTTGTACGATTTCCTGTCTCGAGCCGGAGACATTTCCTGATAGCTAGCAACTTCTTATGGATTAGATCTACTTTTCTTTCGATCCCCGTTCTTGCCTGTCTCGTCGGGGTCACCGAATAATGTCAAGAATGGCTCTGTGCAATTCAGTTACAGGTCTAGCTGAACACTGCTTGTGACAAGGAGATCTTTAAAAAAGATAAAAGAGCAGAGATCATATAAGCCGAAAATACAAAGAAAAGTGTATTATTTTAAATGCAGGTTAATTTCGGAACAGTAACATAGCTTTGTAGAATTCTGTAGATCTACATATCAGATCTACTAACATCGGTGGTCCGTCTCTTAGCAACCTCTCGAACAAACTCTCTCTCATCCTTTTACACACACCGTTACAAATTGTAGAAAATACTGGTCACGCAATATACGAATTAGTTTGGTCAATACCACACTACCAAATCTTGCCAGTAAAAATAGAACTACCGTATGTAATTAAGGTTGGTTTGAAACATTAGCCAATCAAATACTTTCAATTATACTCTCTTTTATACCTAAACACATTTGGACTTTTCATCATCATGATCATAATCGTATTGACACATTTTTATCGAAAGTGACTCTCATGATTTTTTGTAATTTTTTTGTACTTACAGTGATAAAGATCGCAGCTCCATGCCAGCGCAATGTCTTTGATATTTGTATTACATTATTGTTAAAAATAGAAAAGCCATTTTGATTTTCCCGTCTTTCTATACAACAGACACTATGTGATCGCCTGGGAGGATCACTAGCCAGCATCAGATCTGAAGAAGAAAGTATAGCCGTGAAAGCGTACCTGGATCAACCCTCAATAAGTATTAAAAAGATGCAACGCTGCTTCTGCTCCTCCTCCTGTTCCTCCTGTTCCTCCTCCTCCTCCTCCTCCTCCTCCTCCTCCTCCTCCTACTACTACTACTTACTACTACTACTACTACTACTACTACTACTACTACTACTACTACTACTACTACTACTACTACTACTACTACTACTACAGTTTCACATCATAAGTACTCGCTTTTACAACCATCCAAAACGACAAAGGACATTGAAGAGCCATCGCGATAGAAGTAGAAACAAAGTAGATTATTTATTTTCATTCACAAACGATACGATCTGCCGAGAGCTGACTATGGTTCAGGACACAATCCAGTCATCTGTATATTTAAAACAAAATTAAGAAATTACGAAATGCAAAGGCCAATCCCAAGTTTCAGATGGACCTATTCAAATCTGACGAAAAGCTAGGAGATAAAATTGCTAGTATAAAACAAACATACGACTCTTATCAACATCTCAGAGGTGGAAAAACTATAGTCAGAAATAAAAAAAAAAGTCAAACTTAACAAAGTCATCTACCAAAAAAGATTTACAAAAACAGCCTACGAAATAGATAAACAAAGGAAGATAATATTTGATAAAAAAGAGGCGCAAAGGAAGAAGCCAAATACAATGATCGAAACAAAAAAACTAAATCAAGATAAAATGCAATAGGACAAAAGAAAATAGATTAAGCAAAAATGTGAAAAGATAGAGAAAATGCTAAATATAGACAGTAAATTCATGCGTGTTGACGTTAACAATGACAGAGAGTCAAATGCAATATGCCCTTTCTGTATCAAATCAAAAGAGTTGTGAACAATGTTAACGGAAAAGAAGGAAGTACTAAACAGATGATCAGAATATTTAGAAGATGAAAGCGCTGGTAAACCTGTAATAAAGGAAAGCATGCAGGGTCAGCCGTTCTTAAAGAAGAGATAGAGGCAGCAGTGAAGAAATTAAAAAAGAAAAAAAAAAGAAAAAGCCACAGGATGAGATAACATTCTCCCCAAAACATTAAAGGAATAGATCTAACAACAAAACTCCTGAATGGAATATATGACAGTTATACAATCCCACACAACCTCTGTTAGTTCGTCTTCGTAGCACTGCCCTAAACACCTTGTGAAACAGAATGTGAACCTCATAGAGCAATCAGTTTATTCAGCGATTTCACAAAAATTCTGTTGTGGCATTTGATGGAAAGAAAAAAAAAACAACTTTAAGATCCTGATGATTTTGAGCGAAATGTTTTTCACATAGAGGGGGTGTAACCTCTTGATCTTTGTCCCAACTATTACTTTTTAACCCTTTTTTGCAGCCACTAAAACTCATCATTATATTTGAGTTTTTGGAAGTGAGGGATCTGTTCGCCATTCTGATCCATCATTTCTATTAAGTGTAAAGGCCTGCGTGTCTGCAAATCAATGGCTTGTCTAACCATTCTTGTATGTTATCAATGCCTTTTGAATCTGTCTGCCCAATACCTAATTAATTTGTTCATATAGAAAAAAGAGCTGTTTTCTCCTGAAAGTAGTATAATCATGAATAAGTCATTACAGTGCTCCTGTTAAAAAAAATATTCGAATACTTCTAATTCAATGCACTTTAACAGTTAATAACCAACTGTTTGCAGATGCAAATTCTGAAGTGTGGATTGCCGGCACTGATAGTTCTCTTGATGGCTGGTACTGGATTACTGGCGTAGATGGTCAGAAAGAGATGATCTCCAACAATTTCACTGATTGGAACACAAATGAGCCAAATGACGCGAATGGAGGTGGGCGGAGTAATTTATTTTAAATCTGCCTTTGACAATCAAAAGTAATCGCTCTATCATTTTTTCTTTTCAAGATGCGAATACATGGTTCATTGTTGCTCAGACTTGATATAGCCCGTTTTGTAGAATGTATCCCAATCGTTTCTTCGAAATCTCTGAGTGAGTTCAATTGACTTAATTTTTTTCATAATTTTCTGCTCGAGCGCTAGTCCTTCCGTTGGTTTGTCATTTCTAAGACTTAACGGTCATTTTCATGTCGTTACTGAAAATAAGTTTTCATTGTGATGTCGTTTCTACGATTTAACGGTGATCGTGTTGTTTTGTTATACATTCGATCCAAATAGTGTTAAACGATTCTGCTGCTAGGGTCGGTAGATAGGAGAAATATAGGAAATATAATAATATATATATATATTTATGTTTTATCTTATTTGATCCAATCTCATTTATTTCATGTATTTGCAATGTAGCTGAGGACTGTATGGTTATGGCCCCTCCAGATTGGAAATGGAATGATGTTTATTGTTATGGAAATAAAGTCTCTCTGTGCGAGTTTCCAAGTAAGACAATTACTCTTATCTCAGATAAAACGCTATTACTTAAACGGTGTGTATGCAATAGTTATATATTTTGTCCCTTCGTCATCAAATTTAAACAAATATATAGAGATTTTTTTTTATAAATAATAATACACTCAAAAAAAAAAAACAAAAAAAAAACAACAAACAAATAAGGAGACGGAAAAAACCCTAATGCATAAAAAGAAAGACGTAGATCCATGTTTAGATATATCGATTTTTAGATAGATAGATAGATAGATAGAAGATAGATAGATAGATAGATAGATAGATAGATCATTTGCGTTCATTTATTGGTGCAGCTCCTATCAAACGCCTACAGTAACCTTCTCTCCTCCAGCAGATCTGGCCAATCGTTATCTAGTGCCATCAGTTTTAAAACAAACACTCTTTCTCACTACAAAAAAAGGTGAATTCCTTCAAATTAGCTTCCTTGTAACCTTACTGCTGTAAGAAAGTCAACCACTGTGCCTTTTTTTTTTTTTTGCACTTCAAGATAACGACGCCGTCACGGGCTAAGGACCCGTTGGCCGTTTGAGCCATGACTTTGATGGAACCACAACAATGTGACCACTGTTGGCTCTGAGGACACGATCATACAGGCTTTGAACATGTATCTTCAGCGTTCTGTGTGTTAAGAGACCCCACATGGGAAGTTTGACAGTGTCGAGCAGATTCCATAATGTGCTACATGGCTGAATATGGCAATAAAAATTCTATAATAATTATTATTGTTTGAAGATTATTTTTTGGGGCTTTTTGTTGAAATGTGTTATTGATTTGGCGAGCAATTGTTTTTCCAATTTTTGCCTTGTTCAAAAGTCTGTCTTTCTGTGTCAGTTATAGAGTATTCTCCTCATGCTGTCCACAAATATCATTACTATAAAAAACTAGGCACTTTTGTCTAAGTATTGCCCTGTCAAAAGCCTTGCCCATCTGTGTAACATGTTTGGTGTTCCTACCAGTTCTTCAAAAGCATTGATTTCTCAGTGTATCTGAAATACAGGAATATAAAATACATTTTATAAACACAAGCTTTGTCTTTTCTAATTTATAAAATTAAAGGAAATTTTCAGCTTCAATTACTTAGCAATCCACTGCATGTCTGCATCAGTGTAGCCAAAAACTTAGGAGACTCTAAACAAATCTAACTATCCTAAAGAAAGAAAGAGAGAGAAAGAGAGAGAGAGAGAGAGAGAGAGAGAGATAGAGAGAGAGAGAGAGAGAGAGAGAGAGAGGGAGGGGTTACATGTAAGGAGAGAGGAGAAAGAAAATTAAATAACATAAGAGTTTACATGCGAAATAAATATTATTTGAAAACTACCAGCATCCTGTTGTATATAGGGCATAAACACAAAAATCAAACACATCCTTTTTCCTTTACATTTTTACAGAATCCGTAACGAAGAGAAAGTGGAAAGAACGACATAAAAAGGGATTATAATGCCATAATTATACTATGGATTTATCGGATATTCAGATTCGGAATACATTGAGAGAAAGAGAGAGTGATAGAGATAAATAGTGTGAGAGAGAACTCAGAGAGAGAGAGAGAGATATGGAGCAAGACAGACACACAGTCAGAGAGATCGAGAGATAGCTAAAGCTTTTCACTCACTGACACACTGAGAGAGAGAGATAGAGAGAGAGAAAGAGAGAGGGACAGAGAGTCAAGCTAATGGAAAGGATTAGAAAATCAGTAACAGAAAATGTCAATATCTTTGAATTGAGCATTGCTGGATATGAGAGATTAGAAATTGAATATGAGCAAAATAAGGGCCCCAAAAGACTTGAAATTAGCCGTTGGTGCCCCGCGTTCATCGACTGTTCTTTGGACACCTCAAAGCAAGACATTGATTACATTTTCGACATTGTTTCCTGTCTGTTGCATCTTAAAGATTTTTTTAATCAAGATGGGAGCTGTTTACAATATCAGCTTCTCTTGAAGAAATTCATCCTATGACTAGCAGAGTTTAGAAAAAAAAAATATTATGATAGGTTTTTAGTTGTCACAGCCATATACAAGTTTTCACAATAACTGTTGTGTAATCTTGGAAGTCCAATCTATACAATTACAATTTTGTTTGTTCCTACCGTCGATAAGCAAGCGGCGACAACAACAATTCTATCTAGTGTACACGTTCCTTATAGGTTGATATTCCTTTAACTCCTGTTGATTTCATTATCATTTTAATGTTTAGAAACAGCATGTTGAAAGGATTTTTGTTTTCTAACACATAGCTGACCGCAGTTTTTTTTTTTTTTTTTTTTTTTATATATAAGCCTGACTTCTAATGAAAGTTTAATGCTACAAACCTACCGATGATGAGCATATTGCTTCATTAAATCTGCTGGTGTCAGTGGTATGAGCTCTTAATTAAATTGACTGTGATGCGATATTGTGGCCTCTGTGAGAAAATCATTTTTGAATCTTTTTTATTTCAAATAAGTATAATAATGCAATGAAAATGTTACAGAATGTTATTTGGACCTTATTATTTTATGTTTCTTCCCTTTATTCTCTGTAAAAGTTATAAACAGCACAATTTGGCCGCATTACCACTTTTCTACTTTTTGTCACAACCTAATCACATAATAATATTTGAAATTATTAGTGCTGGCTTTTGTCTTTGTTAACTGGGTTCCTTTTTCTTGAAAGACGCAAATCTCATTGATGTTTGTTTCTCTATCTTTTATTTTTAAACTGTACAACTAGCCAGATTTATTACTAAGCCCTAGATACCAATACTCTTGCTGAAACACGACAACTCATTTCCCATTCTTGTGACAATAATCACTCAAAGAAAAAATTAGTTCCAAAAACTGAGATATAGGACTTCCATTCAGGATGAGTAAAAGAAGTGTGAACCTAATGCAAAGAAAACTCTGTTTGTTGAATCATACTGAATTCATGAGAATAGCCTATCCTAGTGTAGGCTGGGTATATCAACTTAAATCCGTCAACAAAATATAAAAAAGTAATAGAAAGTCAACAGATGTAATTAGAGATTTGTCACTTCTCCTGGTAACTTTTAGTTTCCAAATGGTCGTAAGAAGATTTATGACATTTTATCTAAAAAAAGAAGTCTTAGCATCCAAAACGTCTTATCTTGACGTACGCCAGTTTGCTGTCAAAATTAAGATTCGAAAAAAGCTGTAAGTGCTATAACAAAGAAACTAAGAGTTAATCATGTTTTTGACTACGTAATCAAAGATAGTAAAGTAATATTTAAAGATGGGACACTTCCTTCTTTGAGTCAATAAAAAATGCGTGCAAAGGCCACGCCCCCTTTGAGCGTGTACACAATGACTGCGCCGCGGATTCTAGATCTAGATCTAGGCTTGTATGGGTGAACCGGGCAATGTAAAGCAACAGAAAAAAAGATTTTTCGACCTAGATTCCAAATATCTAGATGTAATTGAGAATTTA
>BLXT01004630.1:266626-278385 GCA_019648995.1 Plakobranchus ocellatus
TAATAATAATAATAATAATAATAATAATAATAACGCTGACAATAACATAGCATTCTTTTATTGACTACCATCATATAAAAGTAATTAATTATAGTATTGAAGAAGATGACCATGACAGTTATTAAGGTGATGGCTATGATGAAGGTAATGATAATGATGATGATAATGATGATTATGATGATGATGATGATGATGATGACAATGACCATCACTTTACCTTGGCTTTGTTTTCTCTTTCTGGGTCACAAAGCAGTCTGAAGCAGGCCCGACTTGTGCATACTTGCTGAAGAGGACTGAAAACAAAAAGGCATTAGAAGTACAGCTTTAACTCAAGTCCATTCAGTCCTTGTAGTATCTATGAAGTTGCTGGCTTTTGATGCCTTCATGATCTATTTTCCTGAATATTTTTTTTTTTACATTACAGGATAAAAGCGAAATGACAGTTAAATATTGAGTTATAGTAGATTTATAAACCTGGCAAAACTACTTGGAGTGCAAATTTGTATTTCATTCTAGTTTTACCAAAGCTTTTTATGAATAACATGCCAAATGTGAAAAAATGTATTTTAGAATTTAATCTGCAAAATTTTATTCTATTTCTGCCCATCTTGTGTGAGGTTTTATCAGTATGTCCAATATAAAATATATCGTATTCATCATGAAGCCGTCAGTCAAAGAGTAAACACTTTCGGTGTAAAAAAAAGAGAAAAAAAAAACTTGGTGAACACTTTAACTTTTTTGATTAACAAATTCAAAAAAAAAAAGACTATAGCAATGCATGGTTTATTTGCAGTTTGCATTATTACGAAGGGCTCTAAAATCAAATCGAAAATAGAAAATGAAGCCAAACTACCAGCTGATGTAAAGTAACCGATATCGTAGCTTTGTGTGTCTGTAAACGCCATGCATTGATACTCAGCTTTGCTATCCATTTTTTTTTTTAAAAGATGTTTTCAAAAAGTCAGATTTATATTCTTTATTTCATCTTTTTATCTCTATTTCACAAAATACCATCGAAATTCACACAGACACAAAAAAACTTGTATGCTCCACCATTTTATAACGTGTGCCATCGAAAAGTGCTGAAAGAATTTTTATATTCTCACTTTTCCAAAGACGTGCCCTCTCAGAGCGCTGACAAGTGAGCTTTTTCTATTGTATTCTTATGCCAGTTATAAGTGAATAGCTTTCGAGTCATGTTTTTTTGGTTTTTAATTATTATTATTTGTCTCATGAATATGAAAAAAACCTTCAGGGAACTTAGTGAAGTCCATAATTTTATATATATACAAAATTCATGTTATAGTTAACACTGCAACCGTTTCTCTTCTATCCCGAATGGATTAGTCCTGTTTAATTATAAATCTAGTTGAACACTACCTGTGACAATGAGTTTTAATTAAATAGATTAAAGATCAGAAATCAGTCCAAATCTAACCGAAAGTTAAAAATGGCAATAATTTGAATCAAGAACTAATTTGGAATAGTGATTTAGTTTCCACAATTATTTGGATCCATAAGCTCTCTGACATCGGCGGGTAATCACTCAGTAATCTCTACAAGCTCTTCAACATTCTCAAAATTCTCTTTCTATACCCAGCACCCACAATCTCTGAGAAAAACTAGTTATATAAACCATAAGCTTACTTAAAGAGTAGAATTTACACTCATATCATCAAGGTTAGCAAAAAAAAAAAAAAACTAACCAATCGAATACTCTCATTAACTTCATCATTTAAACATAAACGTGACAGGCCTAACATGTCACCCGTGTATGATCTAACAACTTCCTGTAAAAATGTTCTCATACCCTCGAGAATCTTCTAGAAATCCCTAGATTTAAACAGTTAAACAAAGCTAAAACATAATAGCATTGTTAGACTAAAATAGGCCTAGCCGGGCCGGACAACTATAATAAGCTAGAGTATAAGATTAGCCATTCCGATCCAAGTCTAAATCTAGACTTAATTCGCAGCAAGCAATTGTCACACTTTCCAATCATCATAAGTGATATCGAGTCTAACAATTTTATTTCCTTCAATGAAGTCCGAAGTGGAAGATTTTTTAAGAAAGCTTACATAGCGTTTGATAGCGAAAAGTTTTAGCATAACGAAACTGACTACAAAGCAGGCACAATCCTTGATATTTGGTCGTAACCTTTAACTTTTAACCTCTCTATTGCAGTAACGCGTCAATGGGATTGTAAGACATGCGCCTGTTGTCTTTGGGCAAAGATTATGTTCATCAAGGTCGAGTTTACGTTGTTTTATTTTCTTTCAACGTGCTTGTCAAAACTTCCAATTGTCTACATGTCATCATTTATACCACAATCTCTTGCCTCTCAATCCCAATCAAATAAATTTCATAGTAAGCACGATTTGCATCTCGATTACTGTCAGTGTAAACATGGCAGCTGTTGGACTCATTACAACTGCCGTATGGAGACTTTACTCTCTAGCCAACAATGAAAAATTTCCTTCTTGTGCGCAGTAATTTTAACACCAAACATACAGATGTTCTCCTGTCTTGTTCATTGAAACGAAGAAAATGTTCTGTAGAATTCAACGAAATGGATCTAACAAAGGTCGATCTTCTTGTCAATAGACAAATATCATTGGAACACTCTTAGATACTGTTTTTAATCTGCTATGGAAATTGGCATTAAATAGTACAATGTACACAACAGGTGGAACAGCTAGTAGTGCGCTCCTTACCAGGATTTACACACAAACTTCATGCCGTCTCTAACAAAGCAGTCTTGACTTTCCCAGGCCCAGTCATGTTGGTTACTGAGAAATGCGCAATGAAAGTCGTCCCAAAAATCTCCAGTTCCTGTTAAGCCTAATGAGAAAACGTTTAAAAAGATTTGGAAAGAAAATGTTACTATGAAGATTTCACTTCTTGTATGGACATGAGGAGCTACAGCCGATTTTTTTTTGTAATAAAAAAAAATTGAGCGAAAAGTATGAGTTTTAAGGTGACACAAATCTTCTCTTTTTTATGATGCAAGCTTAAGAATAAACATCTTAAGAAATTGAAGAAGCCATCAATGCAGGGCCTTTAGTTCGAAACGATAACTTTTTACGAGATTTTTTCATGTCTTTGAAATTTGTTTTATTTAAGTTTCTCCTTCTCTTCCTCTTTCTCTCCCTTCCCAGCCTCGTTTCCCATTCAAATTCTTTCTCCTCTATTCTTCTCCGTCCTCTTCCCTCTTCTCTCGTTTTTCCTCCTCATCATCCTCATCCTTCTTCCGTTTATTCTTCTTCCCTTTCTTCTTTTTTCCTTTTTCTGTTATTCATGAATGGGGACAGTTGTAAAGTAAAAGCTTTATTGCATCTTACTATTCTAAATAACGAAGCTTAATTATTGTCGACTTCTACCTGGCGGGGTTTCCGCTTCATCATCTACCCAATCTGTGAAGGATATCGGATTTCTCGTATATGTGCTCAACCACTGCCCATCTTTGTCATCACGAAGAACAAAACCAATCCAAGCGCCTGTGGCGTCGTCTGAAATGAAATTTATAGCATTATTTGTTCTGGTTCATTGTTTAAGTGCTGCCTACAGAACCTTGAAAACTACGAATCTGTTTGAATAGTGAATTGCATTATGAGTGGAAAAAGACACCTGGTTCTGAAAACGCCCCAATTTATGATGGTTTGCTAGCTTAGGACTGCAGTCTAAACGTTTGTTTATCCACGGGACCAATCTGTTCACTTAGACAGAAGCTATCAAGCTCATCCTTAAAATAAAAAAAAATACCTATTAGCGAAAGGGCATGAGTAGCACATATCAAATTGAAACCCGCAAGGACATTTTTGAGTTACGAATTCGAGTTCGATCCTGGTACAGCCATCCAGCCTTACATAAGACTGACAACCTGAACTCAATTTGGAATGGTCGAGAAAATCTTCAGAAACATACACAAATCATAACTTTGGGCGTTTACAATACCTCTATTCATCATGCTAGTAATCAATTTTCCAATGTGTTAGAAATACGAGCCAGTGTAGAATTGACCTGGTGCGGCTGATCTTTTGATCTAGCCTTGTTTGCTTGTAATGTTTACCATTATTCGGCCCGGCTGGGACTATTTTGATTCAACAGTGCTATCATTGTTTTAGCTTTGTTAACCGTTTTTAGATCTAGGAATTTCTAGAACACTCGAATGTGTGAAAACATTTTTCAAAGGAAATTGTTAGGTTGTTACCTAATGACAGGTGTAGCTAAATAGTTCCCGTCATGTTTACATATTAGGAAGGTGATGAATGAAAGTACTTGGTTGGTGAATATCTTTAGCTAATCCTGATTAGTTAACACTTTAGATTGTAGAATGAGTTGTTTGTGTTATATAGACTGATTAGCCTTACATCGCATGAGGAGTATTTTCTAGAAGCTGTCGACGGTTGGTATAAAAAGATTATTTTGAGATTGTTCGTGAGATCGCTTAAGAAATAGACCGAAGATATTCTGAAAATTTGTAAACATACAGAGATAGAGATACTTTACTGCCCTGATATTTCTTAATTTGAATCAATATAATTATTGTTAGTTTTCTGCAAGACTTGAAGTGATTTCTATCCTCTAGTCTATTTCAACTAACTCCTTGTCACACGTAGCGTTCGACTGGACGTTTAACTGTATAGCTGGAATAAGATATAAGAGGGTTTTCCTATATGCTCTGGGCAATACAAAGATTGTTAAAATTACAAATTACAGTGTTATAGTTTTTTGTTGTTGTTGTTGTTTTTTTTTATTTTTTTGGGGGGGAGGGGGTTGTATATAGTCTGTCCAAAGCGAAATGGTCTCAGATAATCAGGCTCTCTCTCCGATTGTAGGGCGTGCTCTCTATCCACTGAGCCACCGACACCCTTTACAGAGAAATTTTTTTCAGAACTCACCGTCTTTCAAAAGGCTCTTGATGAACGCGTTCTCCTCTGGTGAAGATATTTCAACCAGGTCGCTGTCTTTCTTTTCGCATTCTTTCTAATGGATATCGCCACGAAAATTATCAAAACAGCTGAATTAAACATGTTTCAAAGATACAGCAACATAACATAGGAATCTTTCAATCTGTAACATATTACGGTTCGAATCATTTCCCATATCGTGTATTTATAGCTTTTTAAAGTTCAATAATGTATTATTCTATTTGAGATGTGTCAAGAAACTTCTCATACACGTTTATTACTTGGCCCATAAAAAAATTAAGACTCTCTACATTCCGTATGTAATCAATCTGCGTTAAGCTTACTTGGTGCCCTGGAGAGGTTTCAGCGTTTCGTAAATGTTTATGAGTGTTACCGTTTCTCGCTGTGAATTGAGACTAGATCTACAATCTAAAAGGCTGATCTTACAGTCTAGACTTATTTATCGTTATCGGGCCTAGCTAGGCCTATTTCAATTAAGCAGTGCTATTATGCTTTATTTTTGTTTATCTCTTCAGTGAGAACATCATTTACAAGACGTTGTTAGATTGATCCTGGTGACATTGTAGGCGTGTAATGTTTTTGTGTATAAAGGAGAAATAAATGAGAGTAACTCACTGGTAAATATATTTTGCTTACCTTGGTTAACTAATATGGGTTTCTACTTTTATCTAGAATGCGCTATTTGTTTGCTTTTACCTAAGTAAGCCTGAGATTGCATGACTAGTATTTTCTAGAAGCCGTGCGCCTGGGCTGTGAGTCAATAAGAATGTTTGCGTGATCGTTGTCAGGAGCCTTCAGCGATAGCTCAGAGATAAACCGCTGATGCCAGAGAGCTTGTAGGATATAAATAATTGATGAAATTAAATCCTTGTTCTCCAATTGTTCTTGATTGAAATCAGTACAATTTTTGTGCAGTTTTCGGCAAAACTTGGCGTGACTTCTTTTCTTCAGTCAGTTTAAAAATAGATGTCTCCGACTGGTTTGGTACGGGGTCAATTTTTTCTCAAAAGATTTTGAAGGTTTGAACTCAAAAATGCTCATGGCGCTCCCAAGAGTGAAAACCATCGAAACTCTTTACTTTAAGATTTTTGGACCTATAAGATGAAACAGCAATCCTTTTTTTTTCCCTCATACTAAACCTCATACATATTATATTACAAATGTGTGCACGTTCTTTTCAATAGTGAAATCCACCAATTTAACTGTTAAAAAAAATCTCCCTGCATTGTATATAATTTTACTCATTTTCCATCAAGTTTTGCTAAATCTTTTGTTATTAATTGAAATATGCGTCAGCGTTATGATTATTTCTATTCAACACAGTTTTCAAAAAATTAAAATCACCTTGCTAAATAAAAAATACTAGGTATTTAAATAACAAGGCAGACCACTAAAAGAAAAGAAGAAAGAAAAGAGGAAAAAGGAGAATTATGTTGAATCATTCTTTAACTGAAATAGTCACGTAAACTGAGTAAGTTATGAATTTCACCCTAATCTTTATACATAATAGCTAGCTACCTTCAAGACAAAAGGACTATAGTGAGGAATATTCGTTTCACATTTTGTATACCTGCCACATCGAGAGCACTACATTTTAGCACTCTGTCTTTCACAGCATGAACTAAAGTTTGCGATGAAGAAAATGAGATAAAAAATCAAGATAGCATTCAATGTACTCACCCTGGCTTCATAGAGTGTGAACCCTGCACCGCCTATGTGATAACAAGAGCCTTCAGAGAATCTAAAGCCATCTGGACAATCGGTCTGAGCGGCTGAAACATATTGGATTGGTGTGATTTTCATCACTTGGTTATATATTACAATGATTATAACTATTTAAACCACGAATTACTAGAGCGCTAATTTTTCAAATGCTAAAAGAACTTCGCTTTATGTGATAGATTTTTAGAGATACCTATATTATGGAAACGATAGAATGTATCGAGGATATTCTAGTAGTTCGTGACAAAAAAACGGGAAAAAATGAAAACATTGCATGAAAGAATTTGTGCAAAGTTATATAAAAGCAACAGCAGCAGCAGCAGCTGTTGCACAAATCGTAGTAGTAAGAGTAGCAATAGCAACAGCAAGAGCAACAGTAGTAGTAGTAGTTGAAGCAGCAGCAGCAGTTGTAGTAATAGTAGTAGTAGTAGTAGTAGTAGTTGTAGTAGTAGTAGTAGTAGTAGTAGTAGTAGTAGTAGTAGTAGTAGTAGTAGGAGGAGGAGGAGGAGGAGGAGGAGGAGGAGGAGAAGGAGGAGTTTAGGTAGGAGTAGGAGTTGTAGTAGCAGCAGCAGCAGTAGTAGTAGTAGTAAGCTTGTTGATGCTAGAGAACATGGAAAGCTACATTTCTCAAAAATCAGTTTCACTCTCAGACGAAGCTCTCCCAGACTAAAGTTCTAAATTTTTTAATCGCTAGGGCGTATTCATTGGACCATGTATTTTTTACAAATAAAGATTTTATTTTTATTATTATTATTATTATTATTATTATTATTATTATTATTATTATTATTATTATTATTATTATTATTATTATTATTTCTAATTTGCATCTTGTGTTGCCTTGGTGTTCGGTAACTAGTTATTGACAACTTGATTGATCTGACCCTTTACTGCAGCCGTAAAAAAAAAAAAAAAAACTTCATCACATATAGAATATTTCTTTACTAAACTTGCAAAGTAACAACCTATAACAAAGAATTTTCGGAACAATCTTACCTGTAACTGTGACAAAGGCAATCACAAGCCAAATAGAAATAAGTTGGACCATTTCGTTTCTTCTTAGTCGAAAATCGACGTAGTTTTCTGGCATCTGCTAAGATGTCATATGCATGTCTGTGTCGTCGACCGCTTTTAAAGATAACCAAGCTACAAAAGGAATTCAATGAGTGTTGGGCCGCAAGGCAAACAAAAGTAGGTTCATGTGGTCTTTGTGTAGGGGACAAAGCGGGATCCGCTGACTACGAATAAAATTTTTTATCAATTATTTAATTTTTCTGCTGATTCAAAGAGCAAAAAAGACGAAAAAAAGCAAAAAACACGCCAAGTGTTGCTGGATGGAACAATCATTTCTGTCGCATCATCCCTGGTCGCTAAGCTCAGAAAACGTGCAGTGCTTGAAATAGCGCTTTCGAAAAAAAGCAAAAAAAAAAAAAAAAAAAAATGGAAATTTTGTTTTTGTCCCACGCCCTTTTAAAAATGATTACAGAGGCTTGTCTAGGAGGACAAGAAGGTTCCCAACTATCTCAAACATCAAAGGCAGCGCGAGGCCAGGCTGCAACCAAAAACAACTAAAAAAGGATAAAGAATTTGCGTGTGTTGTTGAACTGTTTAATCATACCATCTGGCGTCTCACACATACATTGGTCACATCATATGAGCTGTTGAAATGGTTTAAAAAAAAAAATATATGAGATCGTCCACTTCCACATTGACCGCGTTTGAAAAATCTTGATAAGGCATTTAAAAATGTTTTCACGATGTTCTTTTTTTTTTTCTTCTTTCAATATTTTTATGTTAAGCTATTGAAGCAGACAGCGCACTTATTTTTCACGATTTTCTTATCTGAATCTTTGCTGGCAGCTGAGAAAAAAAAAAACGAAACATACAACACACACACACAGACAGACTAGTTCAGTCCGAAAAAGTTCTTATTTTTTTATTTTAAATGTTTCCACAGAATGGTAGGTGTAACTTTCAGTGACAAACAATGCCATAAACTCGAATTCTTGAAAATCAAAAAAAAACTTGGACAATTTAATTTTCTAATGTAAAAACCCTTAATCTTATCATCGCGGGTGGTATTGATTAGGGACGTAAGGGACATTTTGCAAATTGCTCAGGAGAAGAAAAAAACTGTCTCATTTGTACAGTTTTTGTTGAAAATTTCTGTTTCTTTGATATAATATTCAATTTTACACGTTGCATACTGTAGTGTTAGCTGTTATACTGTGTTTAAATTAGTTTACGCTGTAGAGGACATACGATTGTTGGCGCTCTAAATTTCGTCATTGATTATAGACGTATGGGATGTTACGACCCCTGGGGAGACAATTTTTGTTATTGAATAAAGTCGTAATGTCCCTTACGACTCTTTTTCACCATGTTTTGTTCCAATTTTAATTGGTGGGTGTTAATTTTGCTACTTACGACTGAAATAGATTTTTTTGTTTTGAGAGGAATGCTGCTATTTCTCGCATCTTTCGTATTCGCTTTGCTTTCTCAGCAGACTTTGTGCGTCCTATAAAGTATTTTCACTTGATACCGTTGGATAAATCAAACATGATATTTACAAACTTTTGTGTTGTTTGTTTTCAAGCCACCAAAATAATGTGATAACTCAAAGACATTTATCATAATTATTTGCTTTTCACGCAAATTAATGCGCTCTCTCTCTCTCTCTCTCTCTCTCTCTCTCTCTCTCTCTCTCTCTCTCTCTCTCTTTCTCTCTTTCTCTCTCTCTCTCTCTCTCTCATTCAC
This sequence comes from Plakobranchus ocellatus, assembly GCA_019648995.1. Taxonomy (NCBI): domain Eukaryota; kingdom Metazoa; phylum Mollusca; class Gastropoda; family Plakobranchidae; genus Plakobranchus; species Plakobranchus ocellatus. The sequence goes on from BLXT01004630.1 coordinate 276,037, forward strand.
TTTTCGTGTGTCTCAGTTTCAACCCTTTTGTCACCATTCTTTACTATATTTCTTCCTTTTGTACCGCTTTAAGCTCAATAATCTTGAGTTCACACACACACACACAAATTATACCCATCAAATTATTCAAACAAAACATTCATTTATTCAAACAAAGTTCATACATAATGCTATTACTGCCAAGGGATCCTCTCATTCTAATTCTTTCTTTCCAAATATTGGCAACTCCTAAATCTGTACCATACTCATGAATTGACAATTGTATGTGCTACTTCACCTTCTGTAGTAGAATCTCTTTGCGCTTCCTTTTGGTATCACCAAAACATATAAATCAAAGTAGCGACTGAAAAAGAACAACCTGACTTGATCTTTCATTCTATGATGCTGATCATATTCTTCACGCATACTCTCTTTGTTCTGTCTGTTTCCGAATTCTGTACCAAAGTCACACTTGTCTTTGGACCTCTTAAAAAAATTCCTAGGTTATACTCAGAATAAAATACCTGTTTGTAAATTGATAACCTAACTACACTTTCTGTAACGGCTTCTCTCTCATCCAGGTACAAATTGTACATTTTCTCAAGACTGAGCTCTGCACTGAGGTAACAAAGCTGTCAAGAAAAAACTTCTTACACCCTTCAACTTGCATTCCATTCACTAAAAATATCCATTTTAGGAAACAAATTTTACGTAATTAACCTTTTGCCTTTTTTTTTCTCTTCTTTTCCTTTTAAAAAAGTTTGTTTGCCGGAAAGTCACGCTGCCTCAAGAGACAATCAAGCTGCCAGAAGCTATGACATATGCTCTCTCGGTTGCTTTGTGGTATTTTTTTGGATCGATGACTGCATCTTTCACCACAACCATACCTTCATTACCCTAGATTTAACCTGTTTTTCCTTTTTGTCAACATTCTCTTCCCCCTCATTCCTCTTTCGCTTTACGATGTCAAAAGCCCAGGTTGAACCCAATATTTGTGCTGTTCAGGCTTCTTTGGTTTGGTTGGGGTGTAATCGACGTCATCGTCAGCATTAGAGTCAGATATCTGGCAAAACATTTTCGGAGAAGGCGACTGACGCTGTAAAATTTCAGTCAACAGTTCCTTTGCTTTTTATTGTAACTAAATTGAGCGGCCGATGAATTGGGGGTTTCTTTGTGCTCTTTACCTTTACGTTTGCTTTCTACAAGGTCTTTTTAGGTTTTAAAAGCAATGAGGGGTATGTCTTCGCTCTCATTTTCATTTTATTGGAAAACTATCAGGTTCCTCACAAAAAAGCGTCTCATTTGATTGGAAAATTGTCGGATTCCTCACACAAAAGTGTCTCGTTTGATTGAAAATGCTCCTCGTGAGAAGAGATTAACAGCGTAAGTTAAAAAAAATCGATGTCTTAAGAGAATTAGCTAACTCCGTCAGGAATATTTTGACGTCAGCAGAAGCAGTATGTTTTGTTACAATAGCTGTCCCTTCTGGCACTGGCATTCTTTTCTCGTCTTTTGAGTGACAGTGAAATATGTAGGAGCTCTCTTTCTTTTTCATGAGGCATATCGAGTAGCCTGGTTTAGAAGAGCCTATAGTTAAAATGGTGTACTCGAACACACCATTTAAGCCCTCCTCGATGAAAGCATAGGGCCTGACTCTGATGGTCAGAGATCCGAAAAAGGGCTCCTGCAGATTTATTTTGTAGTTAACTCCATCTACCCACTCCGGTCTTGCCATGTCGTCCACGATTTGAAACGATTCTTGTATGCAAAGTTTATACACAACCAGTCTCCAGCTTTGAGAATGCGATCGACGTTCAGTTTTCTACGTCCAGGCTTCAACTGAAAGTTTCTCGTTCGCTATTGCTCTAGCCAGGGCATTAAAGATGCACTGATGACCAGAGGCTTTAAATTCTGGCATGCCTTGATGCACAGTCACACATACAGAAGACCTGTTGAAAGTTATTTAGCAGATATTAATGCTGAGCATCATGGCAAGAAAAAAAAAAACAATGGAGATGTTGGTTGTCACCAAAGAGTGGTAGGAGACAAATCACTGAATGGACAAAGTATGTCGCTTGTTTGGTTGTGATAAACATTGAAATGGATACAAGCACAAAAATGACGATCAGTTTCACTGTTTCTAGGGCAAAATAAGTACATGTTTATACGATTAACATTTATAAAAAAATTGTAAGAATATTTAAAAGCAGAAACAAAACCAAATATTGCATATAATACTGTACTATCTGTAATCCCTTAAAATCATCAGGGAAACACTTCATTCTGTTGGAAAAAAACCCACATGATTGGCCTATGTAAAGCTTACAAGTCTTAATGTTGTGTCCTCCTCCTCCTCCTCCTCCTCCTCCT
>BLXT01004630.1:335583-347568 GCA_019648995.1 Plakobranchus ocellatus
GGGGGGGGGGGGGGGGGGGGGGGGTGCTTGCAGAAATCGCTGAGAGGTAAACCACTGATGTTTGAGAGCTTGTAGATCTAGATAGTTGTAGAAAGCAAATAGCTCTTCTGAAAATGTTCGTTATTCAGGTTAACAGACTTTTCGTTCAATTTTCCTCCCGATTCCTCTATTTCCTCCCCACTGGCCATCTTCTCGCCATTCTTCTAATCCTCCACATTCGGCTAGTTCCTTCCCATTTCCCTACTCCTTGCCATTCCCATATTGCTCCACATTAATGCCTATTGCCTCTTTATGTCCCCACTCCTAGCTATCCCCTCTCAATTCCGCTATTCTTCCCATTTGCCCAGTTCCTCCATAATCCCCGACCTGTACCTGTTCCTCCATTCCTCTCCATTCCCCAACTCCTCCTAATGCCCCAGCTACCCCCTGTTCTTTAATTTCTCCCGATTTCCCAAAACCCTTTCTATTCCCCAATTCCTCCCCATTTCATGATTCCCTGCTTCTCTCCATTACCCACGTCTAAGTGATATTCCCTTCCTCACCCACCTCCAGTTTTGGGTTTTCTTTCTAGAATCCTTTTTCTGACTGTCCCTCGAATTCCTCTTTCTGTTACTCAAAGAAAAAATTATATCAAAGACAAGGATAGCATTCTACACCAGAAGTAAAGAGAATTGTTTACACCATATGCCGGAAGAATATTCTACAGCAGGAGAAGCAAAGAGAATAGTCTTTAGCAGAAGGAAAGAGAATAGCCTACACTAGAAACAAAGAGAATAATCTGTAGCAGAAGGAGGGAGAATGGTCTACTCTAGAGGCAAAGAGAATAATCTTTAGCACAAGGAGAGAGAATAGTCTACACGTGAAGCAAAGAGAATAGTCCTTAGCAGAAGGAGGGAGAGTAGTGTACAGCAGAAGGAAAGAGAATAGTCTACACTAGAAGCAAAGAGAATAGTGTACAGCAGAAGGAGGGAGAATAGTCTACACTAGAAGCAAAGAGAATAGTCTACAGCAGGAGGAGGGAGGGTAGTTACACTACAAGCAAAGAGAATAGTCTACGCTAGTAGCAGGGAAAATACCTTACACCAGAAGAAGGGGGAATAGTATAAACAGGGGCAATAAGATCAGTTCACATCAGAAACAATGAGAATATGAATTATTAGATGCAGGGAGAATAGTCTACACCAGAGGCAGGAAGAATAGTTTACACCCGAAAAGGGGAAAATAGTTTACATTGGAAGTCAGGAGAGTAGTTAATATTTGAAGCAGGGAAAAAAAGTTTACACCAGAACAAGGAAAATAGTTTACACCGGAACAAGGAGAAAAAACTCTTTTAACTTATTTTCTCTGAACAATACTCTTTAAAATATTTGCTCAACTGAATCGCAATTTACGTAAATACTTAAAATGTAACATTAGGATAGATTTCTGTTATAATTTGACTGAAGTTTTTTGAAAGAAACCAATAAAAGAAAACAATCGTTTCGTGACTTTTCTGCTCTTTTCTTCTTTTACATTGTACTTTGTTTTTTGTACTTTTTGCCTATACTTAGTCTTACCTTCTGACTTTATCAGGACAGATTTCGCATAAACAACTTTTAGATCAATAAATTTTGAAACGTTTTTCATTGGGAAAAGGCACGAATCAATTTTTTGACCAAATATCTGTCTCAGCGCTTAGGAACCATGAAGATGGGCTATATTCCGAAGTGTAAGTTTAATAGGGTGAAAGTGTTCTTGTTTTCTTATTGGCTATAACTAAAGAAAATAAGCCAACAGATAATACCAACAAGGGATTGTGCATTTACCAGGAAAAACAGCAAAGGCACTTGAAAGATCAACCAGTAAAACAATACAGGCAAGTTTTCAATCCCAACAAGGAAATGTGCATTTACCAAAAAAAAACAGCAAAAGCACTTGAAAGATCAACCAGTAAAACAATACAGGCAAGTTTTCAATCCCTACAAGGAATTGTGCATTTACCAGGAAAAACAGCAAAGGCACTTGAAAGATCAACCAGTAAAACAATACAGGCAAGTTTTCAATCCCAACAAGGAATTGTGCATTTACCAGGAAAAACAGCGAAGGCACTTGAAAGATCAGCCAGTAAAACAATACAGGAAAGTTTTCAATCCCAACAAGGAATTGTGCATTTACCAGGAAAAACAGCAAAGGCACTTGAAAGATTCATTAGTTAAGTAATACAAACAAGTTTTCGATGACAAGAAATATAATGCTTTCCTTGGTTGTGAAGTTTGTGGCCATTGCTTTTCTGTACTCTAATGTTTAAGTGGTAAAGATGTAATATAAAACGACAACTTTTATTGCGTTTTGGCTGTTAACTTTTCTTTGTAAGTACATGATTACTAGTTGGCAACTGTTTCTTTCTTCTTGTTTGTTTTATTCTATAATCCAGTTGTCCTTTCATCTTTAGTCAAATGCCTCCTGGAGTAGTATCATTATGAAGGGGGTCCCGTGGACCTTCTTTTATTTTTGAAAGGTGGTCAGTATTTGTTCTTTGTGATGAGATAATGTTTGGAAAAATATTAAAAGAAAAAAATTTTTTTTAAAAACCCTGTGTAAAAATGGACCGTAGAAGGATACCATAGGATTCCAGGTGGAAAGTAATCATAATGAAAAATATTGGATAGTTAAGAGGGTCAAAGGTCGATTAGACACTCTGCAGCTGGCAAGGCTTCATTAGCTAAGTATTATGTTTTCTACTTTAACGTTATAGATATGCGAAATAGTTTCAATATTGACTTAGGAATTTAATGCAATATTTATAATGATGGTTTTCAGTATTAAAAAAAAGGCAAAAAGAAGTGAATCATACAACAAAAATAGGCAATGTAGACAAGGTCTCACCGAAATCTTATTCCATCCGTTCACACGTGCCTCCAGTAAGGATTGTATGACGGAGAGACTATTTTCCCTAGCTAAGCATTACCTTTTGTAAATAAAATGTGGAAACATCACCTTTTTTATTTTTATTTAAAATAACAGTAGCATCAACTTACTTCATTTTCAGACAAATATTCGCCGCTCTGGTTATTACAGTGATCTTCCAGGCTTAAAACTGACTAAAGCCAAATTAATTTTCTATCCATTAATGTTACGAGTTTGCCATAATATTTTATTTTTAAATTCACATGAGTACTTTGGATGTTTTATTGTGTTTGCTTGTATTTTTGATCGATATTTTATAAACTTCAAGTGAAATAGGGTTTGAAAATTTTGAGTGGTCAAAAGCAAAAAAGAGCAAACTAAAAAAAGTCCTAAGATCTCAATGTATATCTTTCCACCATTTTAACTTCGATCCACGCAGCATTGAAAATGGTCCAATCATTTTGATAGACACAGAGTATCGAAATCACCGTAGTTTTCTCCAATATAATTGTGTATTTTCAGGTGACAGATTAACAACGCTCTACTCAAATTAAATTACTATACTATTTAAGACGATAGCAAAAGCTTCATGTAATAGCCTGATTAGTAATATTTGTCTTTTCTATACTTCAATCATTGTATCATTTCTAGCACTTATGGATAGGAAAAGAAAGTCATTCCTACATACAGCAGAATTAAACTTCTTTGTTTTTTTATTAGCGTAAATAGGTCCTGAAACCTTTAGAACAGGAAAAACTACCAGGTCGCAATCTTCACAGATCGACACCAGTCACCACTACACGCTGATCACTTTCCAAAGTTTGCCGCTGTGAGTGACCTCGTTATCTTGGTTGGGTTTTCCCCAAAGCTTGCGTTGAGTCGCAATGGGTAAACACACTTATCATTTATATACCCATTATTTTTCATTCAAAATTATAATAATAATTTTTTTAAAAAACCCATTTTATCCGGCCTTCGCACAATGTACAGTTTGACCCGTGGGTTAAACATCTATCAGTGCTTATTGCTGCATTGTTGCAGCGTGTGTCCAGATCTTCGGGGAAGAGACCAAACTTTTAACTTCTTCCGTGGCGTAATGTCTTGCTTTGTTCCCCTCACAGAGACACACTCACTGTTCAGTCGTGTAATTTGCGTAAAAAAACCATCATATCTCTTGATAATGGCATTGTGTCGTTGGTGTTATTGTTGTTGTTGTTGTTGTTGTTGTTGTTGTTGTTGTTGTTGTTGTTGTTGTTGTTGTTGGTCCAATAAAATTTAAAACATATTATGTGTTTATGTGTGTAATGCTTTTTGTCTTGATCATTTTTTTAGATGACAACGATAATGCAAATGTAACAGTCATGAAAAAAAAAAAAAAGAAACAACGATTTATAATACAGATATCTGCAGGACTCTGAAATGAAACGACGAAAGGGAAACAAAATAAAGTTTTTTGTTTATTAGTACACTTTAACAAAATCTTTTCTACAGTGATACACTAGGTTTTTCTGGTTAAATTTAAAGTTTACATTCAACTTCTTACGTATTCTTAAAATTTTATACCGATGCAGTTGGCTTTTCTGTTGCTTTTCAATTTCTGAATTAACTATATCCGTATACTTTGATGATCGTTGTGTCGAAATTACAACCAGCTTTATATTCCATTTTTTTTTTTTAATATAAAGCATTTATATCTAGTCTTCAATGGTGGGGTCATAAAGTGGTATCTCGCACATGTACCTTCCACTTGCAGTGCATTTCACGTCATTCAGCCCATCTATTACCATCATGGTGCATCGCTCAAATGTATTGCAGTAATTGGGCTCGCCTTTTCTCCACTTTACAGTAGCGGGCGTGTTGCTGTTGTAATTGACAAACTTACACCCCTCCTCTACACAGTTGACACCTGTGAGGGTGATCTCTCCGTCGCGAAACTTTTGCTCAAATCTGGCTGCGAAATTCTGCTCCTCCTCATCATTGAACTCGACAAGATATCCGCCCGCGTCTATGCACAGATCGTTCTTAGCCTCCAGGTTAAATTCCCCGGCCGCCTTGCTCAGTGTATAAACCCTTCCCCTGAAGATGCCGGATATCATATATTTGGTTCTATCGATGGAGAGCAGCTTGATCAAACCTTCCACCTTGGAGTCGAGAGCATCGTACTTCTCAGCATTGTTCTGGATTTCTTCCGCATTGTCTGATATTTTCTGAGAGCATTCGTTCACGCCAACCTCCACCAGTTCGATTGCCTTAGTATGCTGAGTGATTACTTCAGATGACACGCAGCATTGGTCAACTTTTGTCAGCAACTCAGCGATAGTAGGCGCGTTCGATACTGGAGTGGTCGAAGGTTCCTGTGGTTCCACGCAGGCTCCTCCGTCGATGGAGTTTACTTTGACAATACGACTTCTAGATCTTGGCCTTCGCCGTCCATCGACACCCTTGGCTATGGCTTTGTAAACGTAGCAAAACCCGTCAGTGGGTGAGGTGTACTTCACATCAAGACTTGACACTCGCGCGAGGCCAGCTGTTCCAGAGACAGAAATTTCCGATGCACCCAACACGTTGTTCTGACGAGCGACAAAAATAAAATCTTTATATATATATATATATATATATATATATATATATATATATATATATATATATATACATCAAAGGAACATAAACACCGATTAGTTCCAAAAATATATTGTGGTTGTTGTGAGTTTCAGTACTCAGAATCGTTGTTCCCGTACATCTTAAGATAAGCGAAAAAAAAATCATTACGTTTGTGCGGCTATGCTAGAAATCTTCATACAAGACACGATCTTATGTGTTTTGATAGGTTTGGTCTTCTCCCGTTACCCATATAAATTACTTCACTCTGGTATGGATTGGGATTTCAAAAATTAGAGAAGGGATTACAACATGTGTGGAACTCAGACGTGTAATGAGATACCTGGGCAGTAGAAACCTCATTTTGAGCAATGTTGGATAGAACGCTGGGGTGGAAGATTTGTGACTTAAGGTGGATTAGATATCAGTGATTAGCTTTAAAGGTACACAATTTACAAGTTAACTTACATTCTAAAGTGACCAGAAAATATTTTTCATGGCTTGTTTATATATACCACATGACGGCGCGTTGGTGGAGCAGTGAGGAACAAAGCTGCCCTGAGATAAACAGGTATCTTTCTCTCGTCATTTTACGCCCTTCCTCACCCCCTCTCTTTCCCCCAGTAACACCCTCTCCCCACGTAAAGGCCTGAAAGCCTGAGATTACCGTGTTGTGGATGGAGCAATATGAACTAAGACCAAACCCACTAGCGGCAGTGCATGATCGCAACAGGGCACTGGAGCGTTCCCGCATCCTTGAGGAGTCAAACTTGTGAGTAGTTCAAAGGCCATGGTCTTTCTCTACAGGATCTTTAATCTCTTCGACCCGTCACATGACCCTATGTAGCCTCAATACCTGGCCACCTGAGCAAAAATGACTGAAAACCTATATTCTAGAGGCTTTCAATGATGGTCATAGGTACATTCCTGGGATCTAGATCTTTGTCCACGTTGTCCGGATGAAAATTAAGCATTAAATTTAAGCTTGGCAATTTAAATTGTCTAGTTGGACATTTTTCTTCATCCACATAGCCACAATCCCGTGTCCCGGCTCAAGCGGCAACGGGACTAATGGACAAATTGAAAGCTATTCCCGACTAGAAGTACAACGACTCAAGCGGCAACGGGTCTAATGGACAAATTGAAGGCTATTCCCGACTAGAAGTACAACGACTCAAGCGGCAACGGGACTAATGGACAAATTGAAAGCTATTCCCGACAAGAAGTACAACGACTCAAGCGGCAACGGGACTAATGGACAAATTGAAGGCTATTCCCGACTAGAAGTACAGGTCAATCCCACATTGATTTTCTTCAGATTACTTCTAGAATTCTAGCTTCTACACTTGATGGGAAGTGGCATATTTTTCCAGAGCGCCAAAAAGAAATAGGGGTTTTTTTTCATTACTTTAGGTAGGGCCTAGGAAGAAAAAACTTGTGAAATATTCATAAGAGGGAGCCGTTCATGGCAATGTTGTTTGTTACGAAAAACGTCTACACAGTATTCAACTGAGATCGCCCAACCTTTCAAGATTATTAAAACCTTACCACTCCTGTTGGAGTCACTGAAGCTACCAGGTCAAAATCTCCGGCAGTTACTCCATCTACGATTTTAGCCCGATAAAGGCTTAAACTTTGCACTGTCCTCATGCCTGCTCCGCGTCTATTCATAGTACACTTGACATCCAGGGGAACTGTCCCTCGCTGAGCCTCAGTTGGCTTGGTCAGAGAGATCTTGAGTGTGTTCCGAATATAAATACCTAGGGAAAGAAAGACATTTGTTGCAGCAAATAAGATAAAGTGTGTATATATATATATATATATATATATATATATATATATATATATATATATATATATATATATATATGTATGTATGTATGTTATTTGCTTGTTCGAAAGGTGTGTAATGACGTCATCATTCAAGGCCACATTCATTAGACCTATGCGAACCTTATAGGCATTTCTGAGCATGGTGTTAGACAATTCTAAAGAACGATCGCAGTGTCCAACAGGACTCTCCAGTGACACTTAAAATTATTTTCCCGTAATCGCATTGCCTTTTCTAAATTTATTTTTTTTTTCTTACTAATTCTAAGTTTTAGAGAGATATATTGAGAAATTCGAAAAGTTACTGTAATGTGTATTGAATTTCACACCGTGAACGGACTGGCCGATAGAATTTTTTTATCTAATCCTAAGGTTCGTTTCCAAAAATATAGGAGGGAATTGGGGAAGCACAAGCAGTCTATATATTTCACCAGGCAGGTCTAGTTGAATCTGGTAAGTCTCTCATTTACTGGCCTTCACGCTGCATCACCCGCTACTAGGTTTCTCAAGGAGTTGAAAGGGAGTGCTATAAAAAAAAATACCAAGTTACCCAAGTCAAAAGTTTCTGTAGCAGTCTTTTATTTTCAAAACTTTTTTAGACATAATTATGTCTTATTCTACACAGGGTAACTTCGAGATTTGCATTGTAGAAGATCGAAGGAGAAATAAGACTTCGAGAAATCATTAAGTAGGGCTGAGATAATCTAAAAAAAATACCTACATCAAATAGTCGCGAAAAAATGGTTCTGAAATTATATAAAAGTCTGAGATTAAAAAGTATAATTGAGATATTCTACTTGAATTGGATTGCGTTCGAATGTTCTATATTATTTATAGAGCCACAACTGTAACCATATCAATGATCAATGATCCAATTGCGAGGAGTTTTCAGAAACAAAAATAAAAGTATTATTGTTATATCAATAGATAAGAAAAACTTATTTTGCAAAATTATCAAAGGAGTTCAACGCCATCCAATTATCTCATTCATTCTCCTTTATGTTGCCATTGTGTGTTTTCCCCTTATCTTATTCCCATTTGACAAAATTAATTGACTTAAGCCACACAGTCTCATTGCATGGTCTTTTCTTTCCATTCACTGTCGGAAATAACAGAAAAAAAAGGCAAGATAGTGATAAAAGAAAGATTACCTTGTACTGTGATAACCATAAGGAGACCAAACAGCAGCAGGACTGGTTGGCGAATCATGGTGGCAGCTGGAAATGAGACAGGTGGCAAATCATAATGGTTGAAATTGTTTAGACTTAATTTTTGGGTATAACTAGTCCACAACAAGATGATATTAGACTTTCAGGCCCTCCTTCAGGACAGGGCGCCAGCGGCGGGGCTCGACCCCGCGACATTAGAATCCCTGCAGACGTCACGGCGGTTGAGCTATCCACTGTGCCACCAACGCCCCTTTAGTTTAGACATTCAGCTTTATATCATGGTTTAGAGATTAAGGACTAGATGAGATGGAACAAACTTTAGCTCTGCAAATGTTGGTTCAATCCAACATTGTTTTCCGTTACGATGAAACAAATTGCCTATAATACTATAAGATGAAATATCTTACAAGACTAGTGTTAGTTAAAGCCAAATCTTATTCTTTTTTTTTTTCTTATTATCTCGAAGACTCAGTATGTTCTCGCCGGTCTATTCATTTTGTCGGGCAGACGAATTGAAGCTTTGCAACAAAAGGTGAAATTTCAAACACTTTTTAACAAGATGTTACTAAAGTGTATGTTCTTATAATTTGTTACAGTTTGTGGCTTTAATACGTTCTGCTCGTGCACGGAACTTTGTCTTAGAATATGAGTTTTCTCTCTCTCTTTCTATCCCTCTCACCGTTGCTCGCTATCTGTCTGTCTGTCTGCCTGCCTGCGACTCTCTCTCTCTCTCTTTCTCTCTCTCTCTGTCTCTCTCTCTCTCTGTCTTTCTCTCTCCCTTTATTTTTTCTTTATTTTTTCTCTGTCTTTCTCCCTTGCCCTCTCCCTCTCTCCTTCCATCTCTTTCCTCTCTCTCTCCCTCTCTCTCTCTCTCTCATGCATTTACTCTGTAATTTTATCAGTCGTGTTTGGGATGTAGCCATCACAACAGTCTTTTTGAGGATAACTCTGCAGCTATTGGATATTATGCATACTCACAGTAGTATAACTTTTATATCCGTTGCATATCTACTCGTATATTCCACATTTTATGTCATTTTGTCATTAATGACACACGTTTTCCCCTCATCCAACTTTGCAAACTTGGTCTACGTGCTTTTTTATTCGTGAAATCTTTTCAAAAAAACTATTTTATCTATAAATTTTGGTTCATATTTATGACTTTTTTTTTTATTCCCCTCTGAATGTGCATTAAAGATCAAAGTGTTTTGAAAAAAACATTTGACTTCTTCTGAATAAGTTGACATTTTTCTACATCATCATTGTCGTTATTCTAAATCAGCAATAGAACTACTCTGAATAAGCATTGAAAAACAAAAGTTGTAAATAATTTTTGGAGGTATTCTGAAAATCATTTAAGCAATTCTGAATAAAAAAAAAATTAAAACGATACTTTTCATATGTTTATAATTCGAAACACGGTTTCTAAGAAGGGTGATGAAAATATCAAGGACAGAGAGTATCACCAACAATGGAAGGATAGAGGCAACCCTCATATAGAAATACCAACAAGAAAATATTGTTACAACCAATGAGTTAGGGTAATTAATCACATATATCTGAAACTCTATAACAGTTAAACAGATGGTATGTACCAAATAGAAATATCGGAAAGTAAAGAAAGAAAGATAACAACAAAAAATAAATAAATGTATTTAATTTTATTTAGCTTGAACAATCACGTCACTAGGACTCAATTTCATCATCATCATCATCAGTTACCTTGTCTGGAACAGACGTTGGCGATCATGTCCCATTACTCAAACCTATTCTCAGTTAATCTTATAAAGTTGTTCTTGTTACCCTTACCTATTGTCCATGAGTTAACTCTTTCGATAAAAGTTATTCTCTGTCTACCTCTACTGCGTTTGCCTTCAATCTTTCCAGTCATTGCTAAGTGTTCTAAAGCCTTGTGTCGGCAAATATGGCCTAAAAACTTCAATTGCCTCTGTCTAATGGTTTTAATTATTGATCGCTCGAGATTAGCCTCTTTCAGTACCAATTCATTTGACTTTTTCTGTCCATGATATCCTCATCTGTCTTCTGATAAACCACATCTATACTATTTCTAGTTTTTTCTCTATAAGGCTCAATGTGCAAAACTTCAAATCGTATGAAATAGTGACAACATGGATTCTAGTGTGCTATGGTCGTCGAAGTTTGCCCTTGAGAGCTGTATGTGCAACAACCCTAAATGGTTAAAAAACAGGCAACACGCCACTTTGGCGCCATGCAGGGTGGGCATGCCCAACCAGATTTGCTGGGGGCCTGACCAACCTGCAACGACCAAAATAAATTAATTGATTTTTAAAAATATTAATTTCCTTTAAAAAAAATGAGAGAGAAGGAAATAACAGGGAACAATCCGCTCTCCTCTATGACGTATAATCCCAACATAGCTGGCTGGGCGTTTTCAACTACTGCTATGCCGAAGGACGCGGCCGCCGACAGCTGGCTTGCCGTAGTTGTAGCTCGCCCAACTTTTCTTTTACAGCGACCTATAATTAATAAGCAAAAAAGCGAGAGGCACGAGCTGGGCCGTGATCAAGGAAACCATTGTCATGTCTTGTTCATCAGACAAGAAGGCAGGGCACGCCCGCACACCCATACTTTCGCTTCCTCGCCCTATCGTCCCTGTCCGGGGAAATCTCCGTGACATAATCACTTTCCGACTCGTCTTTCTCTGCGCAGTCAGCGGCAACCCTCTAGAATCTGGAGGTTACTCTTTTGTTAGCAAGCCCTTAAATAATTAAATAACTAATGAGGTATGATTGCCGCTAAACGTTTCCAAAATTAAGTTTCACGCAACATGAACATATAATAATATTCTATTTTTTATGTGTTATCTAGGTGAACACACTATAAAAGTCAATAAAAGGGTCATGGAGACTAACTTCTAATTATTAAAACCAATTACCGGAACATGTAAAAAAGACGGCTGCCTACTAGGAATAGGTTGTCATCTTTTTGTTCCATTAGCTTCTCCCAACAAGAGGTTGGGGGTGTGATGAGCGGGCTTGCCCTGTGCCCTGTGAAATTGACATGTTTATGATCGGAAAATTCATGACTGAAAAAAAGTCATCATCTTGAGAGCCTAATTCCAGGCTTCGATTTACAAATCTGAAGGACAACTTTTTCTTATGACGATGTTACCCAGTAAGATGAAAATATGAAACTATTGTGCAGACTCAGAATTTCAGTGTCTTTGATGAGAGTTTAATAGCTTATACTAATTTCTCGTGCAAATTATTCTTTGGGGAGATTATTATCGCAACTACAGATTTCCATTTCATTTTAAGTTTTGCCAATTGGTGTTGTTCTAGATAATTATTTCTAAATGTAGAACAAAGTGATTTCAAAAGGCTCCTGATCAATCGAGCTCAACATCAACCTACAGAACTTGCAAAAAGTGTGATATTGAAGACAACAGACGACATTTTGCGGCATTCACTTTGCAAAAGGTTCCTAGAAAAAAAAATTGGAAATTAAAAGACCGGAACCT
>BLXT01004630.1:359850-369909 GCA_019648995.1 Plakobranchus ocellatus
GGGGGGGGGGGGGGTTAGCCAGAGGACAGTATTTGCATACCTTCGAATCGTTCGTTTCTACTTTCTAAACAAAGCTACGGAAGCCACAATCTGTTTTAAATGTCAATAATGTTAGTTTCATAGATAAACTTAAATAAGTTCTCCGGACATCAGCACTTCAAATCTGCGATTGGTTAGATCGAGGTGCACAGCATTTTAAAAAAATGTATTTCTTAAATTTCATTGGCCTTTGTAATAAAAGCAATATGTGTAAAATATATCATGCATCAAAGGTCATAGTTACATCACGGAGGGGGGCTCTTTTTTTTCTTACTTTTATTTCTTCATCCTTTGCTATCGATGAGACTAAATAGCAAAAATACATCTACATAGAATTAGGCCTTTACTCTTTTTTTATGCTTAATGCTTGAAGACAAGTGTACTTCATTGTTTTGGTTCTTTTTTGGTGGGAGACGGCCTTGTAAGAGCGAAAAATACAAAATTTTGAGGAGAGAAAATTAGCCAGAAGACGGTGATTCAGTACCATGGCATTGTTCACTTTCATTCACTAAATGAATGCAAGGAAGTTAACAGTACTTTTAAATTTCTAATGTTATTTTTTTTTATCGATATTTTTAATAACTTATGTAGACATCTACAAATCTACCAAAAAAAACTTGCGATTTGGTTTTTTTTTTAATAAGAAACTATTTTTTTAAATAATATTTTTGTTTATTTTACTCGTGTTTTTTTTCACAAACGACATGTATTGGACACGTTGGAAGACTATAATATAATACACAGGTAATATAGTAATTTTTTTTATATTTCATGTAAATTAAATATATGAAAACAGTCAGAAACCAATCGCTTCTATATAAACATAAACAAAACCACAAAAAAAAGAAAATACTAACACAATTTCTATAAACATGAAAAGCGTTTCACTTTTATTGGCTTCATCAGTCATTTAACGCTGAGGAGGACAGAACAAGAATGATGCTCGATGCAGAGAAATGACGGTTTGTTATTAACAAGTAGCGAATTAGGAAAAGGGGAAAAGGTGTTGGATGAGAGGGATTTGGGGGGTTGGGGGGTTGAAAAGGGGCAGAGCAAGAAGAATGATTGGTGGAGTTCTAAAGGGAAAGTGTTAGGGATGTGATTACAGATGATAGATACTGATACTGATTCAATGAAGGTAAGTTTGTGGTGGTGAACATGTGAGAATGATTGATGGAGTTTTAAAGGGAAAGTGTTAGGGATGTGATTACAGATGATAGATACTGATACTGATTCAATGAAGGCAAGTTTGTGGTGGTGAACATGTGAGGATTTTTTTTTCTCGCTTGGTTGTTATTATTATCCTCATTCCCTATCTATGAAACAAATGCCTAAAACACAGTTTACCAATTCCAAGTTGTTCAGCCACTGCTTTTAATGCAAATTGAGAAGTTCAACTAGCCAGACGATGATGTCTGGAATCTTTGAAACAATAAAATTTCTTTGAGGTAAGATTTGTTTGATTCGGTTTCGTGTATAAGGCCTTCGACTCGAACTCGAGACAAAAGTCTCTGTAGATCTCATCGTGTGTTCACTAACCACAGAACCCCGATATAGATAAAGAGCTGTCTAGACTAGTAGGTGTATAAGCCTTTTTAACAATTACCTATTGAAAGCATTGCATGGTAATTAGGAATATCTTCATCATCAAGGCACAGAACTTTAACTAAAGCTATAGTGAATCATTGCTTTATCAGTAGTGACGTATAACCGGCCCATATATTCCTTTATGATCACATACACCAGTAATGGATGCAAACCCCCGTCAGATGATACATACAGGTTTTAAAGCGATTTTGCAAACATCTGTCCACAGTGACTCTAAAGATCAATGGAAATCTCTGCATCGTAAATGCTGTAGCAGGAAAAGTGGTATTGCATTTTTCTGACTAGAGTAAAGACAATGAAAATTATAAGGTCAGCGATAAAATAGTGAACAGCGATGTTTCGAAACAGGGCATTACCAGGTCTGTCTCATGATAAAGTGAAGTCTTGTGGAATTGGGAGAGAGGTAGAGTGAGAATCAGAGAGTGAGAGAGTGGGAGCAAAGGACTTTTGAGTGAGGGATGGAGGGGAGATGGAGGAGGGAGAGAGAGTGCAGTAGGATGGAAAATGAAGACAGGGATGGATACAGAGAATTAGAGTGAGAGTACGAGCTAGAATGAAAGAAAAAAAAGGTTTAGTTTTTGTTCATTGGCTGCCACTACTAGATGATCTCAGGCTTTCGGGTCCTCTTTCAAGTCATTGCGCCTATGGCACGGCTCGTGCCCGTGACAGAAGGTTCCATGCAGATCTCAGGGCGGGTAAACTATTCACTGGACCACCAAAGAAAGAGAAGCGGAAAGAATGAAAGAGACTATGGAAGAGATAGAGTGGCAGAGCATATATACTAAATCGGAAACAAGAAGAAAAAGAAGAAAGTAAGAGACAAGGAGATGAAAAAATAGTATGGGTTAAAGAGAGAGAAAGGGAGAGAGAGAGAACGAAAGAAAGAGGCAGAGAGAAGAGGGAGAGAGAGAATGAGAGAGAGAAAGACTAACACTTATTTCGAAAAGAAAAAAACAAATAGAAAAGCACATGAATCTCTCTCTCTCTCTCTCTCTCTCTCTCTCTCTCTCTCTCTCTCTCTCTCTCTCTCTCTCTCTTTTCAGTTTCCACTCTACGATAAACTCACTCATATGGTTTCTAATTTTATTGTGAGTTCTAACATGTGTGCTTTTATTTAGCAACTGTATTTGTTATTTGCTACTTCAGTTTGGGGTCCGTTCTTTATGAAACGTATATATGTTTATACACGTATGTGTGTCTGTGCGTTGGTCAGGGAAAATAAACAAGTTAAACTATAATGTTAAAGTTTGTATTTTCCCGACAGTTTGTATGTCAGCGTTCAACCCTTTTTTATTTTAAACAAGCCCAGACTTTAATCAGTGATTTCTGTGATTAAGTTTCTCCAGCCATTGAGCAATGGCGTGCTATGTCTGATATGTTTTGTTTGGTTTTTTTGTTATTGTTTTTTGTTTTGTTAGTGAAACTCAGAGTGAGTTTGAAAAGAGAGAATTTAAAAAATAAATTAATAAGTAAAAATGAAAGCGGCACAGCTACCCACTGGCTTTTTCGCCAGATCTATATAATCAGTCTCTACTCACTTTAAAAGTTGGTTGACATTGGGCAGATTTAGCGCGTACGTCAAAAGAAAGTAATACAGGATATATTCGACCTTGACGTGTGTAACCTTTTTCCAAGGACTGACTGCCCTTGTCTGGTGCGAGAGCGAAGTGCCTAACTTTCGTAAAGCTGATCTTTTTGATACGCAAGACTTCTAAATAAGGTTCAAAAGTTAAGGATTACAACAAAAGATCAAAGGTTACGTCTGCGTAGCTGACAATTGTCTTAGGCTGAAACTCCTCAATAACAAAAGCTTGACTAACACAGCCTAGTGAGTGTTTACACAGGCCTAAATCTACATTATTATTATTATTGCTTATTCAAACTTCTGAGCACAAATCGTGCGCTTCATCCTGACCTCCATTTTTGTGTTTCCGAGCTGAGAGCTTAGGCGTGCTCGAATTTGGAGAAAGAATCTGTATGATGTGGTGAAGCTGTAGAGGAATAATTCAAAATACATCAAGTTATCATTTAAAAAATATTCGTGCTGTCTATATTTTTTTGAGGTGTACTTTTATTGACCCGTACAATTCACCGTCAGGGTAACACAGGCGGAGTCTAAAGTGACTCTGCAACAAAACGTGAAGGTAAGCTTTTCTTTTGTTCACTCCAGTCAACCTTCCTAAAAAGCAATCTATAATACAGAATTAAATGTCAGGGCCTTTTCGTTTGCCTTTTTTCATAACAAAGTTTTGGAGACTTCCGATAATGCACACAAGGTGGTATTTCACAGTATTAATCTCTAAATGAAGGTAGTTTTAGTCAATTGTGGAAAACTTTATAGTTTATTCGGAAAGATTTCCGATTATGCACTCATAGCAGTATCCCGAGTAATGACGAAATGGAGGCAATTTTACTTAACTATTTAAAATTTTGAAAATTTATCAATTATCAACTATTAAATAAATTTTCTTTATAAAAAAAATCTTTTAAATTTTTTGGAAAAATGATTAACCTCAGGCTACTACTTTGAATAATGGCTACCGAGTTTGAGTTGACCATGCCTGTTTCAGTAATTGATAATAATGAGAAAAAAACGCAAGTCGTCTCAAGAAATTGTTTTATTCTTCACAATATTATTAATGGTTACGCAGTAATATGACAGTTTGGTTATCATCGACACTTTTCTTGGGCGCACAATCGGAAAAATCTTGCCTTTGACTCAAAAATGTCCAACCTAAAGAAAAACAATTTCTTTTGAGCAGCAAAGATATTTAAATTTTAGGAAAAAAAATAAGGAAAACTCGATACTTTCGGATAATAATGGCTGACTGATCTTAATGTTGTGCCCAAAACGCGGGGCATCGGTGGCACAATGGATAGTGAACCTGCCCTGAGATCTGCATGGACTCTCCTGTTGCGGGTTCGAGCCCTGCCACCGGCGCCCTGGCCCGACGGAGGGCCTGAAAGCTTGAGATCACCTTGTTGTAGATAGGCTATATATACAAAAACCAAACTCTGTGGCCAAAGTTTAATAGGAATTCCGGACAATCGATGCTTTTTTCTATTGGAGTTTGTAAGATGCAAGAAATGACCAGGAATGATTGTAGCACTTCGATTTGAAAATCAGTCCCATTAAGAACAGATGGAACTTTTAAAAATTAAAATCTGAAGAGCAAAAAAAATTAATTTGATTCACCAACATTTATCAAATATCATTTTTTGAACAGCCTTTTAATTAATCTTAAGTGTTAAAAATAACAATAATAATAAAATATTATTGCTAACATTGTCTTATGTCTTACTGAAGTAATTGTTTTTGCTTGTCATTTTGTTGTTGTTGTTCTCACTTCCTCATAGGTATTGTTATTGTTGTTGTTGCTGCTGTTGCTGCTGTTGCCATTTCATTATTGTCATTACTATGCGAACTTCATGATCATAATTTATACTTTTTTTTTTAACTTAGACATATATTTTACATTCCCTCTTTGTTCTTTACCTCATTATTTCCAGTGTAATTTTAGTATGATTTTTTCCGTATCAATTTTGCTCAATCCAGAGCCTACAAACAGCAACAACCTTGGGAAAGGCAGAAGGCTCATCTCCCACAGTGGTTTCAGGCCTTTTCCAGCTTATTGTCGGCAAATGAAAGATGATCAAAGCCTGCTCGTTCTCTACTCGGATTTTCTACTCAACTGTTGAGAAACATGGCAGACCACCTGCTGCCTGCTTGCCCTTGCCTTCATCTGATGACCCAGCAAACTCCTTGAGACAGATAAGAGATTATTTTGAGTCATAGTTAAACATTGCCTGATATTAAAACTTGTTAATGTTATAATGATCTTCAAGGTCTGTTTCCTTGTACCCATGGTTTTAAAAGAGTCCAGATTTTAAACTTTCATCACTCGTAGTCATGCTCAAGTGTATTTATAGAATAACCTTACTATTTGCTCGTAACGCATGCTTTAAAATGTCTTGAAAGCATCATTACTTCAGTAGAAATGGAATATTTCGGGCCATTAGCGCAGCATGAAACTAAGACAGTCACCTGAAGGGATGAGGCAGAGGGAAAGGGAATTCCAGATATACTGAGATCAGTGCTGTTGTTATTGACGCTGGTAGCATGGTAAAAAGACTGGCGCCTAAAGAGAGGGAGTCAAGATTGCTGACTGTGATAGTTTAACAGATGATGATGGTGATGGTGATGGTAATGATGATGATGATGATGATGATGATGATGATGATGAGGATGATGAGGATGAGGATGATGAGGATGAGGATCATGATGATGATGATGATGATGATTGATGAAGCCTTTTCTAGAACAGACATTGGCGATCTGGTCCTCTCAATTCTCTTCTCAGCTCATCATCTAACTCTACCACTGCTATCATTGCCCTTATCTTAATAATTTCAGTGAAATCTATCCTTTTCTTACCTCTACTGCATAATCATTCCATAGTTCCAGTGATGCTAAGTGCTCTAACCTATTGTGTTGACAATTATGTTCTAGAAGTGGTTTGCTTAATCATGTTTCAAATTCAGCTTCTTTCAGTCCCATTTCTTTTTACCGTTTATTCTCATCATTCTCATCATAAACCACATCTCTATTGTTTCCAGCTTTCACTCTGTATGCTTAATTATTGTCCACTACTCACTTCCATATCTTTTTGCCCACATATTTCCGTGGCTCTCGCTTAAGAGTTCATACTTATTTTGGAATTCATTTGCCAGTAATTCCATGTATCCTTAGACATGGCTGTTCTTATGTTTTATTGTGCATTTATCATCTTATTATGTAGCAATTTTGTTTATATTTTGTAGCATGTTTAATATGCTCTCTTTCGCTAAAGAGATTGCATTAGAATTTTGAGAATTTTTTTAAAAGATGAATATACATTCTGTCTTTTCTTCACATTCATTATTCGAAAAGCTTTCTCTCGCTTGAAGGCTTGCTGACTTTGGTGTCATTATGGCTAGATCATTCGCCTTGAGATCTGCGGGGACTTTTCTGTGGTGAACCCAAACCCGGAAATTATGTCCTGACTGAAAACTTGAGATCATTCTGTGGTAGAACGGCTTTATTGGCGCAGAGCTAAACTCGGAGGCAAGCGGTCACATCAAACTGTTCAGAATTACATAGCTAAATTCATTGTTACGCACATTCGCTGACCTTGAACTATTGGTACGAGTGGACAGCTTTAGGGAATCCGCCATCGGGAAGTTATTTGCATTACAGTTGGGATAGATTTTGAGTACAGGCGTAACAATTCAGAAACTTGTGATCTGAAGATTCTGGAATATGGTTTGATTCTTGCAAACGTTGTAGCAAAGGTTGGGTCTCATCAAAGACTTCACTGTTTAGGGACATAGCGTTGCCTTGCTGTTCGCTCAAAATAATCAAACCTACTGACCAGTTCATCAAGCAGCAAACTACCATTGAGGTAGCTCGGCGATCACCTTAAAAAAGGATCGATCAAATAAACATGACAAGAAATCTCCAGCTATTGCAGTATGGAGTATCTGATCTGGTATAGCTTCTACGATATTATCAAACAATAGAACAGATTTCCTACCTCACCTTCAAAAGTTCATCCTACTAACACATCAATGACAATTACAGATACGTCCCTGATGGAAGGGAGTGAAAAGAAAAATCCCAGAAATGAATAATTCTCCTTGTGCCAAGTCTGTGACAGACATCGGCCACCATGGATCTCAAGTCTGTGAAAGACATCGGCCACCATGGCTCTCAAGTCTGTGATAGACATCGGCCACCATGGCTCTTAAGTTTGTGACAGACATTGGCCACCATGGCTTTCAAGTCTGTGACAGACATCGGCCAGCATGGCTCTCAATTAAATCCTGTCTTTATATGAATTCAGAAGTTTGCATTGTCTGCTTTCAATTTCTTGGACAAGATCCCAGGCGATCAATAAACGTCATGCATTTCCCACCTCTTTCTTTCTGTCCCCCCTCTCTTTCATTTCAGGTAAGCATTGATTGCCTTTTTTTTTGTGAAATAATTACGAGCCCTTAAGAATTAGTATGGCTCATGTGATTGTCCATGATTTGTTTTATAAAAGACCTGAAAGTCGTCTTCCCAAAATTACTTATCCATTGGAAGATATATATTTTCCATCATTAAAATCGATGAATCCGTAATTATCCTTAAACTATGAACAAAAACGGCATTGCAAATAAAAAAAGTTCATGTATATGCATGTTTCAAAGACCTTTTTATGTGATTCATTCACCTTTAGATTTCTGCTAAAATGTATATCCGACAAAGGACTGCCTTAATTCATGAAAAACTTTTTTAAAAAGAGTGCAGTCCAAAAATAGGGAGTGGAAATCTCGAGCAATAAAAACCACTGTTCCTATCTGTAGAAATGGAATTGATCACCTGGTTCAATTACTGTTTGAGGACAAATAAATCATAGTCTTTTTATAAGCACCGATGGTTGTGATATCGGCCAGCTTGCTCTGGAATCCACAGAACTTTGAGTGGAGTCCTGTTTCGGCACAACTCTGCTCAAATGCCGATACAAGTCACGAAATATTTTCCAAACAATGTGGTATACTCCTATATTATAGTGGCACGCGGTCAATCGTTTTTTCATAGCAGTTAACAATGTCTTTGCACCCCTATAAAAGACACATCGGTTATCCCATCACTTAAGGAAAAGGCACCTTGAAATCTGCCGAGACCTTATGTCAAAGGAAAAAATAGGAGGGGAGGGATAGGAGGCGTTGGTGGCAGAGTTGCTAGGAATCCACCCTGAGATCAGCAGCGACCCTTCTGTCGTGTATTCAAGCCGACAACCGATGCCCCGAATTGATGAGGGCCTCACAGTCTGAGATCATTTTGTTTTGGATGGGCTTATGAAAAAAATAATAAACAAAGTTGAAGCCGAAAACCCACGGCCAGGTTGAGATCAAAAGCCTGAGTTTACTCAATTACTGATTGGAATGATCACACTGAAAAGCTACTTTCCAAAACTGAGGCAAGGCTGGTGTTCAGAGTGAGGTCTCCGTATGGTAGCCAGTGATTGTATTTATTCCTGACCGATTTTCTCGCTCGTCACGGCAGTATGAATTATGTATACTACAGTCTCCAATTGTGGCTTTTCTCTTTCAGATACCTCCTTTAAAAAGACTGCAATGCAAAGTATACACCAGTTCTGTACTAGCATCGCTTATTTTCAGTTAGAAGCATTGATGTGGCAATCGCTTGCGAAGTTATCCTGGAACCTGAGGGGATTTTTTTTTTAATTAATTTAAATCAAGGTCATACAACCCGATTAGGATCCAAAAAGTGAAATCATCAAGTAGTTATTACGTTATATGATTGCAACAAAAAAAACCTTACCAACCCATGATTGTATCAAATGGTTGTTGCCATCATTTTGATCAAGTTTTTCTGTATTTATTTCCAAGGTTTTAAAGGATGCCATTGTTCATTTCATTTTGTCAGCATTTCGAAATGGAGTAAAGGCAGAATTAATCATCAGAAATTAAGAACACCCAAGGAATGTGCATACTTGGAAGGAAAAGAAACAACCTGTGATATACTGATGATACAGCTGTCTTAGCAGACCAGATAGCAAAAATAAAGCTACACTAAATATCGAGAAGAAAAGTAAGTGAAGTGTGCGGCCTAGACATGCAGATCAAGAAAGCAAAAGTAATGGTGTTCTCTGAAAGGATCCCAACACACATCAGCATCAGTCAAAGACGTACACATTGAGCACGTAAAAAAATTCACATACCTATGGCTGGCAATAATGTAGATGAAAAGTCTGAGATGGGAAATAAGTTTTGTATTGGCATATCAAAATCAAGATTCATGAAAGTGAAGTCAAACGACACCTCAGTTTCTGTCAGATTGCCCGCCTAGTGACAAGACATACTTTTGCTCGCCTGTGAAACATGGACATTCCACAAGTGTCTAGAAAGGAAAATAGTCATTGGAAATTTGGATTTTTAGACAAGTTGGCCAAGTGAAGCTGGACACGGAGAATAACAAATGACATGTTAACATATGTGAAATTATTCCTGTTAGCTACTATGCGAAACAGAAAATGTTCTTTTGTTTTTCGTTTTGTACACGCTGGAAAAATAAGACCACAGAACATGCAAATCATAATCGGGCCATGTAGAGCAGAAAACAGCGAGAGAAAGACGGCATTCACCATGGAAGAATGGCATTAAGGCATTGACAAGAATATTGATAGTCTACCAGCGCCAACAGAGACTGATGGGGATCCATTTCACCTCAACCCCACAATAGATATTTCACACACACACATACACGCACGCACACACCTAATTTGTTTTCATTTTGAAAGAGGGTTTGGAGAGGCGACTGGGTCGAAAGGGGGGGGGGGGGGGGGGGGGGGGGGGGGGGGGGGG
>BLXT01004630.1:394260-404837 GCA_019648995.1 Plakobranchus ocellatus
TGTTGAAGTGTTGTTGAGCTTTCAATTCTCTTCCCATTGATATAATGGTACCTGATGCCAGCACCTGTGGAACCTATAAGAGCTTTATAGGAAAATGAACATCATAAAAATTTTACTTGTAACTCTAAATTATAGTCTTACACATAAACAGTCATTATAAGCACCATCGCTTACATCGGCCTGTATCCGAGTTAATTCATGAAAAGACAAGGGTTGAATCTTGGCCTACACCTAACAATTTCTCATTAAAAACGCTAGCAAAAGCATGATCAATTAAATATGAGCCTAAATCATTAACAAACATAGAATCATCATTGGTTGATTTAAGACCTAGATCTAACACATCAGTGTGCATAAAAACTATAGCTGGTTGAACATAGATCTAAATCTGACTCGACCAATCAAATCGAAATACTCATTCGTTGACTTTAGATAATATAACCCATCATTACACATTTAGGCACCACAGACCCTTGGTCTCACGCATTTATCTTGTGTTTAATGTGGCAAAGATAAACATGATCACATCCGTGGGTGGCGATCAAAATGTTGGGCATCATAGCTCATGAACATTAATGAGTGTGGAAATAGAGAAACTGAAGAGAAATAGTTTGGTGAAATAGAATACCCAAATATACTTTGGTCACAAAAAAAATTTTGAGGATAATTTTATCCACTTAAAGTATCATACGTCCGATTTTTGCCATCTTTGAGAGCAACCCTGCTGTTTTTGTTTAGCACATGTACCGGTAGTGCCACTGTGATGGCAATATAAATTTATTTTCTTAGTGAATGTGCTGGTAAGATTGTTCGTTTTAATAAAAAATGAAATAAATATCAAGACCATGATTACTAACTCGATGATTTTATTATCTAAAATAATGATTATCACACACTCCTTTAAATTGATGTCAGCTATGTCATATCTTCTTTCTTACATTGAGGCAAATAACTTTTGATGATTCTTTACTATCAAACATGCATTAAAAGATCAATATTAGCATGAAAGACATGTTCTCCACTCGCAATTTTCTAAAATTTCTTGTGTAAAATTTATTTTGCTAAAATGTACGAGAAAAAAATTTGGGAGACCATTTTATGCCCAACTTTGTTCAAATTGCTGTCATTGTCATGTTTCATAATGTAACAAGTTAACCTGGTGTGTGTGCGAGCAAAAAATATTTTCAACCTATATATATATATACGTATACACATGCACATATAGTCATGCATACACTGGTTAATTAAATCTTTTAGGAACCAATTTCTTCAAAATCTGTTTTTATGCATTTCCTTGTAGAATAAATTTATTCCTAATATATCATAATGCAAGAGACAAAATAATAGACTCGCTTTAGACCGAATCTTTTGAAATCAGAGATATGCGACGATTCAAATTGGAAATGGTCTTTCCTCTTTTAGAGTTTCTTTAAAAAAATTGTTTTCATCAGTTTTCATTCAATATTTCGATACGAGTCGCTGGTGACAAAATGAATAGCCACGTTCTGGGTGGAGCGAAATGCAAACACATAGCAAGATAAATGTTATCATGGGGAGGGGGAGGGGAAATCTTTTCAAAGTTATTCTTCTCCGCATATTACTAATTTGTCTCATTAACACAGAAAATTTTTAAAGTAATAAATGTAGGTTTCCCGAATTGTACGCTTCCATATAGGTATTTATTTTAAAGATAGCGTTTAAAAACATCTCGTTTTTTTAGATCTAGTAGTTTAGTTTAGGGGATTTTTTTATTTGATTGTATTATGAAACAAGAAAGATTTTTAAAAAAAATCGCAGCGGATGTTTTAAAAGTAATGAATTAAAATGTTATTGCGTTTAAACTTAGACTGAAGACGTAGAGAGGTTCAAAGTAAACTAACAGTGAATTTTCATTATAAAACAGCATGTCTAAAACTTACCAAACTCATTTTCGGTTTTTATCTTTTCGCGCATGGATATTCTATGGAAAACAGAATTTACGCACCAAACGTGTAATACCTCTTTTTTCTTTAAAATCCTACACAACCCTCCCCAATGTTGGCAAAATACTCCTTTAATGAAAAGATTAATACCCTCAATATGAACTGCATATTTCTATGCTTGCAAATTTTTAAGGTTTTGAATTATGTAACTTTTTAGATTGCCCTGTTCGTTTATTTTTTTTGGTGGCGGACCTAGCTCAATCATAAAAAGATAGTTTTTTTTTTTTTTTAATCTCTTTTTTATACGATATGGGACAATTTGAAAATGTTATAACTTGTTTTCCTTATGCGGCAATTTTTTCATGAGCAAAAATAAAGAATAAAGGAATAAGTTACAGGTTACCACTTTAAAAATGCTGACGCTACATCACGGTACAATTTAGTACACTCTTACTTATATATAACACCAAATGTCAAAAATGCGATCACGTTTAGTATTTTTATAATACACAATGATTTATGGTATCCTCATATATTTCAATTCTTTTTGATGCGATAAAGCCCTGACAAAAGAAAAAACGGCAAAGAAGAAACAAAGAAACTTGCAATCCATCGCCTAAAGGTGCAAAATTAAAATGCAGAGGATTAAATTTCTCTTTTACATGTCGATAGTGTAAGTTTAGGCATACTTTTAAAATAGCGATAATCATACTTTATATCTGCGAGTTGGTTTTGATCGAAAGGTAGAATGTTTTTAATCATATTCTTAAATTTTGTACCTTTTTGAATACTCATTGGGCATTGATCACGTCAAAAGGCCATTATAATCCTTTGAGACTATTCTTGTTACCTACTTCGAAGTATTCCATGAAAAACACAATAAAAGAAGGAAGCGTGAGCTTTTTTTTATTTTTTTATTTAATTTAGCCATTTGTTAGAAACTTATCAAAAATGTTAATTTCGTAAAATATCGGTATTGGTTTTAGGGATGTGTAACTCGTTTTAGTAAATTGAAAAGCTGACTCGATGCTGGGCAACTGGGATAGAAATATAGAGGAAAAAATCTGTATGCCTCATCGTTTCATCTGTATTTAAAATCATAAGCAGGGAGGTATTTTTTTTGTACAAAATGGATTTGTGAGGATTAGTATGCTGTTTATTTATGTATGCATCAAGTCTTTGTTGCACATTTCTTGTCTGAAACGATTCAAAATACGTATGGAAGTTAGGTTTTCCTAAAGTCGGTATGTTTTTTTGTGAAGAGCAAGTTTCTTTTTAAATTCATTATTTTCACATTTATATTTTTTAAACCAAGCCATGAAATTTATCATCATTGCTGTCACTGGTGAATCATAAAGGCTTTAAAATTAACTTTAGCTTTGTTGGATTGACATGATTAAACGTCAAAACTTCAAAGTTAAGTGCTTAATTTTGTCAAACTGCGATTCGACTAGTATTTTCATTTCCCATCTTTCAATGATTATACCATCTAACGATCCATAGAAAAGTATCAGCATCAAATGCATGTTTTTGCTCTGTAGAATGAAGCACAATAACTTTTATCGATAGTTATGTATTGAAGGGTCTGTCTCTATATCTTTCCCCAACTTGTATTCGTTGAGCCTCTAACATTGCAACAAAATAATTTGTATCAAACATATATTATTATTTTGAAGAACAAACTACAATCAATTTGTATCGCTAATTCTCTATTTAGGCATCTGCTTTTATGTCTTCCCCACCTTGGATACCCAGTGCAAAAGATTTCTAAAGAGCAGCTTTGTAACCGAGGCTAGAGATAAATCGGTATATGACAGAATGAAGATTTGCTTGCTAACATGTTAATTGTGTTTTAACTGTAAGAAATGTATAAATATTTTAATAAACATTTTTTTTTCTGTTAAGATTCTTAAGTTTGTTTTACTGCTGAAGCAATAAGCAGATGAATAGCAAGTTAATTATATCAATGAATGAATATTCTATAAAACCTATCTCTTATAATAAGAGAGGTTTGGTTTGATTTTGCATATGGTCAAAAACAGCGAGAAGACCTGAAGTTTTCAGGTCCTTGGACAGGCCACAGAGTATTGATGGCCAGACTCGAACCCGCGGTAGAAGCCTTGCAGGTACGAATGGGTAGCGTTACTAACTGTACCACCAATCTGCCTAAAAAAAAAAAAGGAAGACTAATCAAATAAACGGTAGCTTGAATAAAGCAGACAATGTGGATTGCTTATGTTTTGACTATTTAAAGTCGGGTTTCGCATAATTTTCGCATTGCAATTCTTTCAACAAAATCTTCAAAACAATGCAAGTAAAGATTCACTGTACAAAAGAGGTAACTAGCCATACAAGACTATTATTTACACAAATTACATAATTTCGAAGTTCTAGTAAATTGGATTACGGCAGCATTGTATGCACACCATTTAGTGCTCAGTTGATGCAAAATGATTTACCGAAGCATATTTGATTTTAATTTTGTCACTATTTCAAACCAAATCGTTTGATTCAATGTCTTCAAAAGTGAAAAAAAAAGTAGTGTTTCCGTTCAAACTCTACATAAAATAAGATCATTAACAGCGGAGGACATTATATATATATATATATATATATATATATATATATATATATATATATATATATATCCTATTTGAAAACTGCATTTTGGAGTTACAGCAGGATCAAAAATGGTAAATGTCTCATGGTTCAAAATTCCTTCCCATCCTAGTTTTTAATTTCAAGATGATGATGGTCCTTGGCTGTGGAGACTATACATGATTTTGGAGAATGTCTCGTTAACTTTTAGGGACAATAATGTCTTAGACTTTTTTTTTTTAGAATAGCTTGTCCACCACAACGTGATCTCAGACTTTCAGCCCCTCAGTCAAGTGAGCTGGAACCCGCGACAAAAGATGCTTTCCAGGTCGTGTTCAGAAAGACAAACACATTGAACCAAATTAAATTAAATCAAAATTGTTTGAGCGCATGTAAAAGTGTGTGAGTGAGTGAGAGTGTGTGTAAGTGTGTGTGCTTCTATGTATATTGAAATCCTCAATCAATTGGACAAGGTGTTATGCAGAGAGGATGATCGGCGATCTAAACGAAATAGCTTTAATTAATTGCGCAATAGAAACTTAGCCCAAATGTCGCTGAACAAAACACAACATAATTATGTCATTGTCTCTCAATAGTAAGGTATTTTCAGACTGATGCTCACTGTGATTAAGTTCCCTTGTCTAATAGCCATTCTCTTCGTACGTCTTTCTCCTGAGTTATTTGTTTCGATCTATTATTAGTTGTCTGAATGCTCTTTCACCAACCTCTCCCCCTCCTCCTATCTTGTCCTTTCTCTTTGCCTCGCTCTTTTTCTCTCTTAACTTTCTCTCCCAACCTATCTGTCTCTTCCCATCCCCCCACAGAAAAAAATACCTCCTCTCTCACACATCATTTTTACTTCTGTTTTCTCTGTTTTTCCCTCATTCCGTCTCTCTCTCTCTCTCTCTCTCTCTCTCTCTCTTNNNNCTCTCTTTCTCTCTCTCTCTCTCTCTCTCTCTCTCTCTCTCTACATATAACCAAAGATCGTGGAGAAACAAGATTATTCAGTTACTAAAAATAGCGTCACTCTGTGATTAAAGCGCCCCCTTGTGGTCGTTGCGGACGCGTTCTACTTTCAATATCATTACTTTCTTTTACTTAGTCTCTTTCAAACAAATCCACAATCAACACGCGGACCTAAAAATTAATCATGGAAACTTCAAAACGCCCCAAAAGCTCTCATTGCTCTGGAATTAAATGTAACAACTCAAGACAGTTTACACCTGAGCTTTCTTTTTTCCGGTTTCCAAAGATGTGGAAAGGTAAGAGTATACAGTAGCGAACATGTAAATTTTTTATCTACTCTTCCCATGTGTATACTAGTGTGGTAGTGCATGAATTCTATGTCATAACCAAATATAGGGAATTGTTTGTGCTATCGTACATATTATTATTCGGTCTTGATTTATGGCGTGGTATTGATACAAAAAATGAAAAAAAAAAAGAAAGAAAGAAAGAAAGAAAACCTAAAAAAGACAAAATTGTTCACGTTCATGTTCTTTTTTTAAGTTGTATAATCAAACACATCTTTTTTAAAGGTGCATGCGATGGGTTATCAACTGCAGACGTCAAGATCTCTTAGATAGAATTAAAAAAGACCCAATAACTACAACACAACAGCTGTATAAGTCGAATGTATTATGTGCTGAGCATTTTGAGGAAAAACAATTCATGAGTGCCATTCAGCGAAAAAGTCTTATTCCTTTAGCTGTACCGACCCTGTTCAAGATATGCAACCCTCCCCCTCCAGTAAGCTCCAAAGGAAAGTCTCCTCTGAAAAGAAAGTTAGAGGTACATGACAGTGCCATGAAAAAAAAAAAAAGAAAAAAATGTCTTGCGACTCAGAAGCTGGCCCTTCTTCATCCTTGCCGATTGTACATGATGACGTACGGCATTGAAAATTGAAGCAATGAGAAAAAAGATTGCTGCACTCAGATCAAAAGTGAAGGCAAGAGATAAAAAAATAGCTACTCTAGGCGATAAGATCCAGAGTATGGAGCAGACCAATCAGCAGAAGTTTATCCAGTCTCTGCCATCATCAGCACAAGCATTCATCCAGTCACAACTGCAGGCTTCAGGTAGATCAAAAATGGGGAGACGATGGTCAATTGCAGAGAAGAAATTGGCTATAACTCTTTACCATTCATCTCCAAAGACCTACAAGATTCTACGACAATTATTTGTATTGCCATCTACTTTGAAACGCACATTAAAGAATATAAATATGCAAGCTGGCTTCAATAACCAAATGATGGATGTTTTTAAATCCATTGTGTCTAAGTTGTCTGACAGTGATCGCCTCTGTACTGTCATTTTTTATGAAATGGCTATCAAGGAATATGTCTCCTATTCGATGAAAGATGACAAAGTAGTGGGGTACGAAGATTTTGGCAGTTTCCAGACGAAGTTTATTGCAAATCATGCCACTGTTTTCATGGTTCGTGGCATCGTCAGCCCTTGGAAGCAACCGGTCGGATTTTTTTTTCAAGTGGACCGATTGATCATAGAATGTTGTCATCGTTCATCAGGGAGGCACTGTCGCTCCTATTAGAAATGAAATTAGATGTTAGAGCTGTCATCTGTGACCAAGGCTCAAACAATCGTGCTGCATTAAAAGGACTTGGAGTTAGCTTGGAGCAGCCTTTCATATCTCACCAGTTTGAAGAAACTTTCAAGAAAGTTTATGTCATCTTTGACCTACCCCATCTATTGAAAAACATCCGTAACGTTCTAAAAAAAAACATGGTTTCAAGAAAAAAGACACCCAAGAAAACATTTTATGGAAACATATAAATGAATTTTATGAGAAGGATTGCCTTTATGAAGCAAGGTGGGCCCCTAAATTGACAAGGAAACACCTTGATCTTCCTCCTTTTTCATCTCTCAGAGTTAGATATGCTGCCCAAGTCCTGAGCCATTCGGTCTATGCAGGAATAAAAACAATGGTTGCCTTAAAATTTCTTCCAGACTCGGCATTACCAACAGCGTACTTCATAAAAAGATGGGACAGTTTATTTAACTGTTTCAACAGTTACACAAAAAAGAGCACCAAGCCCTACAATCATGCACTCACTAAACACTCCACGCATCATGCCTTTTTGAAGTACTGCAAAGCCTGGTTAGACAACCTACAGTCCAACTCAAAAATCAGGACGCCTCCGTGCTTGGATGGTTGGCGGGTGTCTATCTGGAGCCTTGAGGCCTTGAGGCCACAGATCTGTTTGACAACTATGGCATAAATTATCTCCTCACCAGTAGATTAAACCGGGATTGCCTTGAAAATTTGTTCTCGATCATCCGAGGCAAAGGAGGACAACGAGACAATCCAAATGTGGTTGACTTTAAAGGATCCTTTCTCCAAACTGTCATTGATCAGCTTTTTGTCACCAGTGACAGAAAAAACTGCGAAGATGACGTCGACCACTTTCTTATCAATCTTGCCACCATGAGGAAACACACAGACAAGAGCAGCCACGAGAGCAGCAGCGATGATCCAAATGCTTGTGAAATTATTTCCCCCACAGAACTGCCACAAGATATTGGTTTACAGTCGCAGAATGTTGTAACATATATTGGAGGCTTCATTGTGAAAAAATTGAAAAACAAGCTATGTCCTGACTATGTGCATGCTTTAACTGGTAACATACACACTGAATCCCCAAGTCATGCGCTGTTACAAAGCAAACAGTATTCCAAAGATTGTACAGTAGGTTTGCATGCTCCAAGTGATCTTCTTGTTTCTATCTGCATGACAATAGAAAAGCATTACTTATTGTTTTGCGGCCATATCCTTCACAACACCAACATCAGACAACATCTTTGTTCACGCCTTTTGTCAAAGGTAGAAGAAACTATTCTTTGCAACACTTCCCGCAACACAATATCAAAAATCGTCAACATTTATGTAACTTTGCGGCTTCACCACACTTTAAAACTACAAAATCAGGAGTTCAAGCAAACGGGAATAAAGAGGAACCGCAAAGTTTTAAAGCTACAACACACATAGACATTTTGCATGCTGTAAATATTTCTGCACGTTGCTGGTTTTTTTCTAAGGTATGCTTTCTTCTTTTCATCCTGTTATCCACTTCTGCTGTTAAGAATCGTGTTTGTATGTTGTTTGTCAGTTTCAGTTACTTTTTTAAACCCATTGCATATGAGAGAGAGAGAGAGAGAGAGAGAGAGAGAGAGAGAGACAAAGATCGTAAAGAGAGAGAGAGAGAGACGGAGAGAGAGACAGAGACAGAGACCCACTGATAGACGGGTTAATATACCATACATTATAATATATTCTTTACAATCTTTAGTTAACTGTACTTCTGTTTCACAAAAAAAAGCAGACATATAATTTTATAATCTGTTCTCCATTTGAGATCCGTTTTGATTTTATTTGAACTTATAATTTATACCGTTATACATCCTAATATGCACGTACGAGTTCGTGTTAAAACAGGTGTAAAGCAGTTTTTCTTCTGAAGGGGGTTGAATCCACGTTAGCTCAAAACAAACAAATTAATATTAGTGATGGCCTAGTCATGAAATACTATTGAAAGTAAACAATGTAACTTCCTATCTTTCGCTTCATGGAGCGAGTCTATTTACTTAGGGGTTATAGCAAGTCGCATCATCCTCAATGCTTGTTTCGCCTTTATTGTATTGCCGTCTCAACTTGGCGCACACCCCCATAACCTACCTAATCGGCTGTCCCATTGGTGCACGAGTCATGGAGAGGCCCGCTGTGCGACGAAGCGGCTGCGTATGGAATTTTTTCAGTCCGCACTCACCGTTTGGTGGCGCTGCAGAGTGTTGAATAAGGGTTTTCTTAGTGGGCCAAAGAAGGCACTGAAGTATCTTGGTACGATCGTACACTCTAGTATCTTTGATATAACTAAATTGTGTGTTTCTCACTCCATGAAAATTATGATAATGCCCTCACAGTTTCACCACATCTTCATTTTTTTAAAGAAAAACAATGCTAGTTCGAAAAAAATTTGAAATGTACGAGGACATTGCTCAAAAAAGTGTGACAATATCAAGAGGGAGTAACACAAAAAAATCATGAAGCAGAAAGATCAAGAATGAAACAGAGAGAGAGAGAGAGAGAGAGAGAGAGAGAGAGAGAGAGAGAGAGAGAGACAGACAGAGACAGACAGACAATTCAAATGGATGCCTTAGTCCATTCAGAAAAATGAGATATTTACGAGTAAACCATCGATCTCTAGAGTACATCCCCTTTGATTTTTCGCTGCCGGTATAGTTGAGAGCAAGTTTGCTTCCATTTTCCTGCTGATGATATCGCATGTACGTGCACTTGGCTTGGGACAACAGATGGATGCTTTGGCGTCAGGGTCATGGGTGGATTTGTAAAGTGAATGGGACAAGTGAAAAAGTTGAGGAGGGAAGAAGGTGGTAGAGAGGTGGTGTAGCCCGCTCACAAGGTGGGGATCTCAGGCTTTCACGAGAGGGCACCGGGTGCAGGGCTAGAACTCAGGACAGAATGGTCGCTGCTGATATAATAAAGGTAGATTCGCTATTCACTGTGCCACCATTGCACAAGCAATATTTGAAATATCCAATATCTTTCTCAGGACTTATCCACTATGCAGTCGGGACTGGGCAAGCCTACAAGATTCGATATAAACATTTAATGGAAACGATGATGGCTCACCAGCCTGTAAAATGAATGTTTGCCAAAAAAAAAATAAAGTTAATTGGCTTTTTGTTCTACCCAAAGGTTCAAATCCTTTACAGGGCTGGCCCGACACGCATGCAACTGAAATCATATCACATTTTATGCCAGGTACTCATTGTCAAGATAGTGAACGGAGTAACCTCACCAGAAGTGCCTCTGCCCACACGTACATAAATTGGACCCACGAGAGACAGGACTCGAACTCGCGACCTTACATCCTGAGTCCGGCAGCCCTATCACTGGTGGGTCTTTTTTTCTTTTTTTTTTAGAAACATGAGTTATAGCTAGAAAAAATGTTTGTATACCTTTTTAGAGAAACGCATTATATAGATAGATAGATAGATAGATAGATAGATAGATAGATA
>BLXT01004630.1:464555-478005 GCA_019648995.1 Plakobranchus ocellatus
CATCCAATATTTCAATGCTGATTTATTGAAATTTGCCAATATCTCACCTGTTAACATGGAATTGCAGTAAAATTGTTAGCAATATCCCTACACAGATATAAGGTTAAAAAATTGAGGACTGTTGGAGGTATGGAAAACAATTTTTTTATTAATTTTCATTTTTAAGTTAAATGTTTACTTGGACCATAACTGACAAATTACTCATTTTGTTTGTGCCAGTCACATAACATTGTACACGTACTTTTAATGAGTTTTGTGGTTCCAACAGGTCTGCCAATACATGTTACTTTATGTTTTAAAACTTCCTTTCTTTTTTTTTTTTCAATTCAGCCCTTCAAAACGCAAGAAAGTGTCATCATCTGAAGATAATGAGAAGTCCACTGATTCTCCTGAGTCACTTCCATATCAGCAAGATGGAAAAGAGACTGAAGATGCAGAAGAGAAACTAAACCTGAACCTCAAAACAATGGGCAGTGTCACTGGAAATAATGATGAGCTTCAAGAGGCACAGAAAGAAAGCCATACAGATAATTCTAACATTAGCATTTTGCATGAGTCAGATACAAGAAGCACTTTCAATGATTTAAATCTTTGTGTTTCTCCCTCAGCTCATTCAGATTTGATCATGGCAATACATGCGAATGGGTTTACTTCTCCTGACATTGACATGAAAGTGGCTTTAAATGTAGAACCAGACAGAGAAAAATTTAAAACTTTTGACATTAGTAATGACCAAGCCATTATCGAATGCATGAATGACAGATTTTTATCAGCCTCTCAGCCAGTGACATCAACCAGAAAAATTTCAGGTACCAATAACATTCCCCATGAAAAAATACATACTAGATTCAAACCGCCACCTAAAAAATTTGGAATTGCTTCTTCAAGTACAAATCTTTTGCAATGTCTAACAGGTAAAGAAAACCTTTCAGACTCGAACAAAACAGACAAAAGTATTGAGAATTGCGCAGCTCCTGTTATGACCAAAGCACATTTTAACACTGAAAATAACAAACTCGCCTTAGATTTCTCCAAGAAAGTTAAAGATCAGGAGGATCGAGATGTTGAAAATGGTTCCTGTGTTTGTGACATGGCAGGGCACCACAGCAATACAATGGAGGAGCATAAAAATAATATACACAGTGACAATGACAAGGCATCTGTGGATGTGAATAATGTTCAATCTGATAATAACACTCCAAGCTGTGATACAACTGTAGTAGAATGTGAAAGTCAACTGATGGAGGGTCATATGCAGCCTTTTAGAACGACTGAAGTACAAAAAAGAACAGAGAAAGAACCACATTCAGAGACTCATCATAATAACACTCAAAATGAACTAATGCAGAGTGCCGTGCCAACAGTTAAAGATGAAAATCCTAAAGCCACTGACTCAGAAACAACGGAGAATATTCATGTCATCAAGGTTAATGATTCTAAAACTGATAAGCCCCTGATGCAAACCCAAGGTTTTGTCACAGCTTTTGGCAACAATTATAACAAGGATTGCAATTCAAGTAAAAACCATAGTGGTGATGAAAATGATGACAACAATTCCAAAACCCTGTGCTGCTCACCTAAAGTTGTAAAGTGTTCTGAAACACGAGCCAGTCACACAAAAATGTGTGAGCTTCAAGCAACTGTTGCAGTAGATACAGCCGACTTCATGGCTCAGCTGTCTTTCTCTCCACTACTAACACACAACACAAAGACAGACATCAGCAATGGACACAGCAACACAAGGAAGCATGAGATGACACCATCAAACACAGAGCCAGATGCCTTCCATACTTGTGAATCATCTTCTTCCAATACAGCAAACAAACAAAAGTATGACACAGAAACTGTCTTGCACAATAAAGCTGAAGTCATCCCGTGTAAAGAAATCATCTTTCCTAACTGTAACAATAAAATTAACAACTTGGTCCTTGAGACTTTTCCAAAAGGCAGGACAAGCCAAGAAGTAGCATTACATTCAAATCCATTCAGTCCCAATAGTCAGAATGTAGAAACTTCATACATAGACAAGGAAAATGAAAATCATGAAACCCACCCCTTATCGGAGAAAAATGATACCTTAAATGGCGATGTCAAAACGGATCAAATGGCAGTGAATTTAAATATAGAAGAGGAAAAGGAAAATTTTCTCAGTAGAAGCAAAGGAACAGTGAAAGAGAATGTGAGTGAGAGTTCAAGTAGTTACATTAAAGTCTCAAACGATAATCTACAGTTGATATTTGAAAAAGAAAAATCTGAGCGGGGCTTAATGAAAGCTTCAGGCCGAGGATGCCTTGATGATACAGTGACAAGCAATGAAAAAAACATTAGTGACCATGAAAAATCTCATTTTAAAATGAGTGAGATCATTACAGGTTTATTTTCTAGTCATGAGAACCTTCAAGTTCAGAATGAGCCTTCACATCCTAAAGAGGGTATTCATGAATCAAGTGACAATTTAGACACACCTATCAAACAAACCACCTGTAAAGCAGAGTGCAAAAAAGTTTCCATAGCCAAGCAAAGCTTTTCCTCTGTGCAAGAGGTGAAACAAGATGAGAGGTGTCCGACTTCAAATTGGATCGATGAAAATTTAGTTGGAAACACATTAGGGTTTTGTGAAGACAATAGGCCTACAGTAGAAGATAAAATGGATTCTGAAAAATGTGTATCATTTACTAAAAACACTCAGATGTTTGAAAAAAATCCAGATCAGCGTGGCACAAAGCAGAAAGAGCATTCACCCAAGCAGCCTTTTGTCGGCTCATCATGTATGCTGAGTGATATCCAGCCTAGTATAATGAATGAGTTAGATTTTTATGACCTAGACTCACAGACTTTTCTGATTGAAACTGAAGATTTGGAGGCAGAGAACAAGGAGTTAGATCAGTTTGAACGTGAATTTCAGGAGAGCCAAGCTAATGTGATGGAGCAAGCTCAAGTTCAGAAGGTGGAGGGTGCTTCATTTGTGAAGGCAATTATGGGAGAATTGGAGTCTATGAACAAACAGATATTGAAGATGAAAAGAGAAATGGATATTGTTAGTAGAAACCTTGGGAGGGTTGGTAGAACAAATGATACATCCAAGGGAAGAAATATTGGAACTCTGAAACGTAACAAATAAGATAAAGACAATTGGCATTATTTGGCTTGGTGGCTTTATTCTGAAGAATCTGACACACAGTGGCAAGTTTCTTTCCTTGAATGTTAGATTAAGAAAGCATTCTTAATTTAATGCTCTTTTGAAAGCATTCATACATCCACCTCCAACTAACCACAGGGCTTAGGGGCAGTACGTCACTTTTTTTTTTTTTTCTTTTCTAAAGATTCATTACACAGAATTTCAAGAAAAATTTGTTCAACTTTGTTTGTAGGTTTATTCCTTTTACAGTTTTTTTGTTGTTACTCCAAACTTTAAAGAAGCAAAAAATTTGGTTCAAGAGTTTTACATGTAATTGTTGTTTTCAATAAATATTTAGTGCTTGACCTTTACAGATTGCTCCGATTCATTCATCATCAAAGTGTTACTTCATTATATTGAATATGTTGCTTTTGTTAGACAAAACATGTATAATGAAAGAACTTTAATTCTCTAGGGCCTGTCAAACTCAGTTTTGTGAAAACATATTTTTGTTTGATCAAAGTGATATTTAAAGAAAAAGAGAAACATTTAGGTGATTCAATTTACTGACATTTAGCCATGCATTTTAGTTTTGATTTTATAGGTTTAAATGTTTTACTGCAATGGGGAAAAATAAAAAAAAATTCTTTTATCTTAAAACCCCTTGATCTATTTTATGGCCACACAAAAATCATTTATATATAGTTCTGATATAAAAGGGTAAAGAAAAGTTATGACCCTCTTATAGGTCTGAAAGCAAGACCTTTTCAATGTTCAAATATGAAACAATGCCCAATAAGATTATATCCTTAAAACAACAAACTCTAGTTTCTTCAGTGTATTTTATAGTATTTTTGTTGTTCTTCTTTTTCTTTTGTTTTCTGATTGACAGACAACTGGAAAATTCCTATTGATTATATTGTGATCAGATGTAAAAAAAGATGATTATTTTCAATGATACATGCAGAAACAAGCGGCAATCTTTTTTTAGTAATGACATAAAGTTTAGCTTGGTGTTTTTATGAACAAGGCAGCAAAGCTTTTCAGCTACTTCTTTTCAGAGATTATGAACTTTTATTTACAACAAAGCAATGGAAGAAAAAAAAAAAACAACTACATTTTCTTCATCTCTCAGGCATTGTGATATTGTTTGCTGTAGGATGAGTGTCTTTTAATATATGATGTTTTAGTAAAAGTGCACTCCTGTTTATTTCCAGTTGCTAATTTAATCAACCACAAAAATTAAATATTTTTTTTCAATATTTGTTTCACTTTTCCACTGTTGTTAGAATAAATTTTAAATTGAAAAAGGCATTGAATTGAAGCCAGCTCAATGAGTTACATGGCATACCTTACATATCGTTAAGTTCTTTTAGTAAATTTTTTTAGATCACAGCTCTATGAAGTTTATTCGATACTTTGTTAAGAAAATATTCAAGCTTTTTCAAAAATATTTTCCAGCATTTTCCTTTACATTAATTTTGACTTTTTTCCTAATCCAACTCATTTAGATTGGTTTCGAGGTGCATGATTATGGAAAACAATTATATCTCTGCAATCGGAATGAAGAAATGAAATTTTAAATTATTGAAAAAAAATACAGCCGTGATTAAATTCAACACAATGGATTTATCTTTAGATAAAAAATAAAGGCATTTAAATTCTTACATTTTTTCATATTTATTCAGCACATAAATCATTGACAACAGATTCTATGTATTTACAAAGCAAATGAAAGTGATGAAAGTAAATAAAAATTCTTGAGGGCAACGCCTGATCAAGCTAAGTCAAAGTCATCTCTCTGAAAAAATAAAAAAAAGAATTTAAAATGTTAGCAGCTGTGCAGTCAAAAGTATTTACAGTTTTGTGTGAAATATCAACTTTTATTGTGAGATTACTTGTTAATGAGATTTTTTGTTAATGAAATCTTTCCATCAATCAACTGCTTCAGCATGCAGGATTTGTTGCAACATTTTTTTCATAAAATCCATCGATCTATCACTAACTTATTCGTCAGAATGATATAAAATGAAACTTATTTTGAATAAGTCCTGGCATTCATG
Source organism: Plakobranchus ocellatus (assembly GCA_019648995.1). NCBI lineage: Eukaryota > Metazoa > Mollusca > Gastropoda > Plakobranchidae > Plakobranchus > Plakobranchus ocellatus. The sequence continues at coordinate 469,737 of BLXT01004630.1, forward strand.
AGGTAGGCTACTTAAACAATTTCCTAAAACTGAAGAGAAGTCATAAGATATTTAGCTATTGCTCCACTCTTTAGACTTATAGTTATATATACGCCTAATAACCAAGTAACCCTCACAAAAGATGCAAAATGAAATTTTAAAACTAGTGTCAACAGCAGCCTTTATGAAAAGAAATGCATGCGGGCTTAAAATTTTTAGGTCAAACCTGAATGTTTTGAGAGCAAACCAAATGAATTGGAAAATCGCATTTTTAAACTTTTTTTGACCAATGAAACAGCATGCAACTTCTTTCTGTGAGCTTTACAATGATGCAAATACTTGTAGTCTTGTAGGTCTAGGATAAGGCTGAGCCTTCAAATGAAACTTTTTTTGCATTTTAGAAAAGGGCATTTTAAAGTAGGAAAAACTTCAAATGAGAATTAACATGTTCCTTTCTCCAAAGTTTGATATTATGCGACATGCCACACATTTCAACCAATTTTAAGGCAAATCTTACCATATCATTGTATTCTTCAACTTGTCTTTTTATCTTTGAAGTATCCTTCCATGACACAAAATCTTCCATTCCCCTACATGGACAACAGAATTAAAAAAAAAAATTGTATTTAAAATGTTTAAAAAAGTCTTAGGCTTTCCATAACCATCACATCTCAAAGCATCATTTCTGGAATAATGGCCCTAGATTCATGTACCAGTATGAATAAAAAAATATATATATTGGTATTTTATGGCTTATTGTAAGCTCATTTATCAAACATTTGTTCTTTACTCTTTTTTTACCTAAGCAGCTCCATTTTCAAATGAATGTAAATCTTATTCAATTTACAATCACAGAAAAGAACTTACAGTTTGATATGTTTCATTGATGTGATTGGTCACAAAGGGTCCCACAAAAATCGCATAAAAATGTAATAGTATAACAAAGTGCAAAAACCCATATGATAAAGCTGCACTGTTTAACAAACTATACACATGTCCTTTGCTAAGTTTTTGTACTGGCACTAATCAGACATGCTACCATATTATGAAGTAAGCATTACCTTGTCACGAGATATGCTGGATCATCTATAACATGTGGACCAACCCGGACATCTTAGAAAGGTTATGGACAAATAATGTGTGACTTGATAGTTACTTTTAACTGGCAGTTGTCTAGATTAAAATAAAACTTACTATAACAGAGGCAAGCTGACTTTAAAAATCAAAACAAAATATACATAAGTTGAAAGAAAAAAAAACATTAATATAGTCATATGACGTTCTTTAGTATGTCCAAAAAAAATTACATAGTCAATGGAAATCAGGTATGTAAAAAAAAAATTATACACAATTATATATTGCTTTATGTATTTTTTGAAAGAACAGAACAGTTCTATTCATAGAATTTATCCTTCACGATGCATTGTAACATTCCCCTGGATAAAGAATTAGATTATACATCAACCCATCTTATATTAATAGGAAGGAAGCAACTTAAACAAAAAAAAAATTATTTTCCTGCCATTTTCAAAGATCTTTAGTGTTTGGTTTTATAAAATCTCTTTAAAAAGGAACTATCAATAAATATACGGTATTTCAAAGGTTGCCCACCAAAGAAAAAAAAAAAAATTGTTAAACCCTTTCTATGCCCTAAGTAAATAAGTTGTTCCTAAAATCCTAGATAAACTTTAAGCTCTAATTCACTGTAATGTGTGGATACGCTGTACTATGAGCCTGTATACAACTTCTACAGCTAAAGTTAATTCTAGAACTTTTATTTAAATCTAGAATCTGTAATATCTTTAAACAAAGATAAAAAGTAAGCTTGTGCTACATTACCTCTAGGTCCATATCTAGATCAAGACTAAACGTAAATGTTTAATCTAGAACGACTCAGAATAACATATAAATTCAAATTTGAACTAGACATAGAGCAACTATCAAGGAGATCCAGTAAAGCAGTAACACAGAGGTATGAAAATTGTATGGCAGTTTAGTGCATAATCCAAAACTTTGCATTAATAATACATTCTCCATAAAAAAAAAGGATACGGCCTTGCTCTACGAAGGTTGTTGCTGCTTTGAGGGTTTCTGACATGTGATTTCTCACCATAAGAACAGGTAGCCTCCTTCTGCAAAGAAAAAGGAGGGAAAAAATATTTTAAAAATTAAAATGTTATTCTGATATGACTAGTATCAGAGGTGAAGTATTCTGGTATAGACACAAAACATATTCCATATCTTGATTAGCTCCATTGAATCCGGCATGATTAGTATAACTACAGATGTGAAGCATTCTGGTATTTAAGCACAACACGTAATTATTTTATAGCATGAGACCAGTTCTTTTGTTCTATGTCACAGTAACAGACCTATGAGAAGGGAATTTCAGTTGCACCTTCCTTCCTTCTTTATGTAAAGCTGGTTTCAGCCCTGATGAGTTATATGAACATTTTGAACATTCAAATATTTGAAATAATCTAAAAATTCAGCATTTTGCAGTTAGGGAAACAGGATAGCGATGAGATGGTATTAAAAATGTGCCAAGATATAACAGTTTCAACCAGTGATCATCCTTTTTATGAAGCACTTTGCATGTGCAATATCTGCCAAATTAAGACCAGTCTCAAGACACAAAATATACATAAAAACTTTGTCTCTAAATAGACATTCAGAAAATTTTCATTACAGTAGTTATGATTTCCTGCTCTTTCAAAAACTAAAACCTGAATTGAAAAGAATCCACACCAACAAAATCTACGCAATCAGAAAGAAAGAGCCAGTATGATATGTGAATAATCTTATTTCAGACAAACCTGCAAAAAGATGAAGCAGTCACCCTGTCTGCCAAGCTAAGACTTCTCTTGGTTGGTATCAAGCCCATAGAGTGTCTGTGTTGTAAAAACAAGAAAAAAAATTATTGCATAAGCAATCAATGTTTTAGATACCTTTTCTTTTATTACATGGAACAGGCAAGTTTCTGTCCCAACATGAAAGGGGCTAAAAAAAAAAAAAAACATTTCTTATGTGATTCGTACAATGGTAGACAACTCTTTATATTTATAAACGCATTTTGTTTGCCTGGTTACGCCCCTTAGAACCAAAAGATCGCGGAGCTTGCTAAATTTTTTTTTCGGTGATAAATAAATACTGTACGTAGTGAAATAAGAGGCCATCAGACTATCTGTAAGTTAGGAATCAATTACTTAAAGATTTCACTTCTCCATCTGATACTGATAGCACCTGATCCTATATCGTATCATTCGTCCTGCCTGTCCACTATTAAGTTGATATTCTCGGGACTTTTTTAATCCCGTCGCTCCAAGTGCCGGTGAAGGGCTTGAAACTAAGTGTTGCAGTGGTTATCTTTTAATTACATTCTACTCCGAGTCTAAACAAAAGAAACACGAAGTTTTTTAGCTTCTTTTTTTTCTGAATATATACATAAGCTTTCTCTTTTTTTTCCCGCCTTTTTACTTTCTTTCCCAAAGCCAATGTAGGCCTATGTACCAAAGACAGAATATAGAAAGAGACTAGAGAAAAGATTTTTTTTTTAAAAAAAAAGAAAAATCCACAGGCAAAATGTATTATTTCGGCCAACTGTTCACTTGTAGTAATATAATAATAATTAATTGCGGGAATCGCCTAACTGAATTAGAGACCAATAAGGCACTCTCGCTGTTCACTTTAACCCCCAGAGGCTTAGGCTGTCTCTCGGCTTGTCAATATAAGCTTAACCGGAAATCCATCATCTGTCTCTCCCTACAGGATTAGATCAATTGAAATCGTGCAATCTGAGATGTTTCTCTCACACACACAGAGGGAGAGAGAGAGAGAGGAGAAAGGCCTCGCTGATAAACTTCCGAGTTTAGCACATTTTGCTCTCTCTCTCTCTCTCTCTCTCTCTCTCTCTCTCTTTCTCTCAAACATCCTATAAAGGGCCTTTTGCCATAACCTATTAGGCAATCGTTGATTTCAGACCCTGGCCCTAAGCTCAGATCTGTCACCGATAGTTACATCACACTTTCACTTAATAGAATGTCACCTCCCTCCACCGCAAATTCACACATGTTGCCCCCACGGTGTAAGGAACTTTAAAGTCGAGACGTGCATGCGGCACATGAAACACAACAGAACAGCTAAAAGCTCTAGTAAGATTCTTATAACTATCGTGTGAAGCAGTGACAATCTATGACTGAGGGTCCAGCGCCGACTAGAATGCAGAGCGGGTGTCATCTACCACACTTGCCAGATGGCCAGGCGAGAAATCGCTCCCTCAAAAGGAAATGGACAAAGACAAGACACACGCACGTTTTACATCAGCCACGCCTAGTAGTAACTGTAGTCCAGAAAACCGTGTTAGATTAGGCTTCTGGGCGGGGTTCCCTTAACGTTCTACTACTGTCTTTCGCCTTCTAGGTTTCTCGTTTCCTTAAAACCCTCAAGGTCAAATTTAAATTAATTTTTTTTTCCCCAAACAGTGCTATAATTTGTGTGGATTTATTTCGATCTGCTAGGAGGAGCTATTAGCATCAGAGAGAGACACTTTTTCCTAGCTTATCCCAACTGTGTCCATTGTAATAGTTTACATATTATTTATCATATCAACGACCAAATATTTACACTTTATTTGGGAGGGAGTTACGCAGGTTTCTGGTTTGGTTTAGTAAATATAGCCGTCCTGTATTAAGTTGATATCAAGGTTTTTTGCTCGAACTTGAATCGGCGACGAAGAAGTACCTCCCTGTATATGTCCGATCCAGTTCACTAACTACTGTGTCACCAACGCCGTATTGTTTCGTTGCTCGTAAAGTGTATAATTACATCATCAGTCAAGGTGACAATTATTGTATCAATATGAGCCTCTTTGTCTACCTATGCTATGTTTGCCTTCAATCTTTCCTCTGATTGCTAAGTGTTCTAAACGCTTATGTATGCCAGTGAGTCCTGAAACTATAAGTTTACACACGCTGAAATATCACAGTTGTTCACTTATTTCGTTTTTCTGATCAGTTTTGTTTGTGCATTGCTAGGTACGGATCGATTTTTTTTCTTTCAAGTTTTGCAAGTAGCATGAAATATAAGCGACTCCTCGGGTACTTTAACACTGCTGGTAGTGAAGGTGGCATCACACCACAAAGAATATTGTAGGGCAGCCAAAGAGCATAAGTGTTGGCCTGTTGTTGTTGCTTTTTTTCTTGTTGTTATGTTTTGTTTTAAATCTTTTTTTCCTCAAAAAGGAGTAAACAAGACATACTGAAAACCATGAACCTGTTGTTTGTTTGTTTGTTTTTTACCCGAAAGGAATAAAAAAGATATATACTTTACACTATGCAGCCATTTTCGTGCGTACATGTCACAAATTACAATCCCAATCGACCACTCAACCAACCTGCACTTTAGCTAGATTATTTTAGAACAAATTTTTGCTTTGTTTGTCTTTTTCTTCCCATTTTATACAACGTCACCGTGTCAGGCTTCTAAGGTCCAGGAAAAAAAAAAGAGGAAAAAGAAATATTAAGTGCCATAAATGCCAAGCAACAGCCTTAGGTTATGTACCCATAGTGAGCACACTAACTTTCATTATTATTTTAAATTACAAAAAAAAAAAAAGGAAAAGAAAGAAAAGTGGAAGAAGGAAAAAAAAGCCCATAAAATAAAGAGAAAAGTGTGTGTGTGCGCGCACGCGTGTGTGTGTGTGTGTGTGTGTGTGTGAGAAAAGCAGGGAGGCATTAATGAAATTAAAAAGTCAGCCAATCTTTTCAAAAGACACACTGGCCGGTGCCTCACTTCCGGTTACAAACAAACGCACTTAGCAAGGCTGTGAGAGGGACCTTGGCAGAGCCCAGTTACTGTAAACCCGGCAGACGTTAGCACTCAAGGAGTGCCATTGGCTACAAGTGCTCACCTGAAATGATCCGCAAATTTTGTGGCCATTTTTTGTTACACCTTTTTTTAAAAACCTCCTCCGCAAATGTGAGGTGGTTAAGAGCAAGCCAGATGACTTGGATACAATATGATGACAAGATCGAAAGAAACTTAATAAATGAAAAAAAAAAAAAAAAAGTTTTGCAATCAAGAATACTAAACAAAAGCGACTAATTATAATGAGAAGTCAAGTCTAAATAAGATTTATGTTGCAATCACGAATACAAAACAAAAGCGACTAATTATAATCAGAAGTCAAGTCTAAATAAGGTTTATGTTGCAATCACGAATACAAAACAAAAGCGACTAACTATAATCAGAAGTCAAGTCTAAATAACGTTTATGTTGCCAAAAGAACAAAATTAAGCCATTATCTAAACAAGAAAAGAAATGAGTTCGAGTCACCCAGCCATGGGTTCCACCGGAAATTCCCACAATACAGAGGAAATCCCCAGGATCAGTGTCTTCGAACGTATTGAAGGAATCGATTTATGCAAGAAATAGAAGTGATAAGGGTGCAGTCGCACTTCTTCTGTAGGTGCCCCGTCTGAAACAGGCACTGGTCATCATGTTCCTCCACTCAATTTATTTATTTGTTGCTGTCATTACCCATGACTTAACACTTTCTACAACACTTATTCTCTGTCTACCTCTACTGCTTTTGCCATCAATCTTTCCTGTGATTGGTAAGTGCTCTAAAACTTTGTGTCGCCAAATTTTTCCAAAAAATTGTAATTGCCTCTGTTTTATTGTTTTAATTAATGATCGCTCTAGATTAGCTTCTGTTTATACCGATTCATTGGACTTTTTTTCCGTCCATGTTATCCTCAGCGCTCTTTTGATAAACCACATTTCTAGTTTTCTCTCTGTTTATTTACTGTCCACCACCCTCTACAATATAATAGTACTGATAACACATATGCTTTCATTATCCTTATTTTGGTGTCTATTTGTTTCTATTTTTTGTGATTATTGGTTTCATTCACTAAGCTTGCGATAGGCACAATAATACTAGGTATAAGGATGCAAAGTTTGATAAAGAAATATATAACAAAAAATACACACAAAAAAAAAGGAAAAAACACATAAAAGCAGTATTAATCTTCAATTCGACACAAAATGTAAAATTCAATAATGAATGCCAGAAGAACAGATCCGTGCATAAAGCAATAAAAGATTACAATGATAATAATAAAATAGGTGGGGCACCTCAGTGGGCCGGGCGTCTACATACTAAATGAAATAGATTCATGCCCTAAGAGGTGTATTTTTTTTTTTCTAGGGGGAAGATGGTGCCGGAAAAGTGGCGAAAAAGTGGATGGAGAAGTCGTCACTTAGTCTTTTTCAGATAGGACGGTTTAGCAAAAGGTCTATTGCCCACATCGGTGCAAGCTGAAAGCGAACTCTCCCCTGCCAGAATTAGCAAAACAGATCTAGACCTTATCGCCGCTGCCAGATCGCAAGCGCAAAACTAGTCGGTCAGCTACAAACTTTTAGTTTGAATATACATAATTATTACGATGTCTATGATAAACGAGATTTAACGGTAGCTTGGAAAAAGCAAAATGTATATTTAACAAGGCGGTCAAATAAACGTGCATACAAGCCTATCTCGGTCTAATTCTTGTCTATTTCCACCGGTTGTTCACACAAAGAAACGAAACCTACTTAAAGAAGCCGACTGTAAACTTTCAATTCTCTCAAAAGTTTGAAACATTTTTTTTTAATCTTATATGTCTGAAGATGAGCTCGTCATGCTGCCTAGAACTGTTTGTGCCGCCCTCGATCTCTAGCTTGTCCGCCCTCCCAATGTGTTTTGCTAGGAGGCTATAAATAGATTAGGTTTCTCCACTTTATTTAGAATAATATGTCTGTTGAAAGTTAACCCACGGTGGGATCGCGAGACATCGTGTCCCAATGGACGTGTGACCGAATATATGAAATAAAAACCACCCATATACACACAAACTGCAAATGTAATAATTGCCGACATTGACCCTTATTCGATAGCAATGGTAGAAAGAAAATACGAGTCGATAAAGACAGTATCTCAAATTAAAACAACTGAAGTGTAAGACAAGAGAGCAACTCAAAGGAAAAAAACGTTTGATATAAAGGAATGGAAGTTTAGGCTGCGAAAGAATTCACACAAAGCACTTTACTAAACAAACAAATTGATTGAATAATCATAAAGATCTGCGAGTTATTCATGAAAATTGAGCAGCATCACAGATCTTTCACAACTTTAACTAATATCCTTCAGATAAGGTAGGCCTATATTAATCTGGTGCTAGTAAGGATGAAAATCAATGAAGGCAAAATCTATTTTGATTCAATAATTTCATGTTAGAGATTGTGGATG
>BLXT01004630.1:623715-636788 GCA_019648995.1 Plakobranchus ocellatus
TTTTTTTTTTGACGTATTTTGTCAACTGTATTTTGTGTTTCGGACTCGGACAATTCTAAGTCATCAATCAGTAATCGGTATTTTATCCCTATGATTTGAGAACGATTGAGTGGACGCTTTATACGGCCATAATGAAAGGCCCTGACAGGTGGACCTTGCTCTTCGTTTATCTCCTTTGTGAGTTGGTTATTTAATGACCCGTTTGTCGCATTTTGTGAATCGATTATTAGTCCACGATTCATTTGACTCATCTATATGCAGCTTATTTCATTTGTAACGCATTTATTCTATGACTCATTTATCTGATTTATTTAATGACTCTTCTTGTGTATCGTAAATATATATATATATATATATATATATATATATATATATATATATATATATATATATATATATATATATATATATATATAAAATTTTATTATTTTATGGCAAAGATAAAAACCTTTGCTTTAATTTTTAACTCTTCCCCCCTTCTCTCTCTCTCTCTCTCTCTCTCTCTCTTTGCTGAGGCAGTTCATTTAAGAACTTATTTATCTCCAAGTTAAAGAAACAGTTTATTTTGGTATTCAGTATTTATTAAATTTGATGTGCTTTAAGAGTTCGTTTATCTCAACAGTTAAGGATCCGCTTTATATCCTTATCATTAATGCGACTCTGAGCTGTTCAGACTTGCTCTCTCTGCCCTGTCTGGAAATGTTGCTGGTTCGAGCCCTTGCCCCCGACGCTTTGACTTGATGGAGGCCCTGAAAGCCTGAGATCACCCTTTTTAAAGAAGCTATCCATTATATATATATATATATATATTTGCATATATGTGTATATAATTGATTTATAAGATATCGTAGCTCCGGCTAAACAACACTGTGCTTTTTCTCTTCTCGTGTGTATGTTACAGGTTACAGCGGCACCAACTGTGAGTTTGAGGTGGATGAGTGTCTAGAGAATCCGTGTCTCCACGGCGGAGTGTGTAAAGATGCTATCAACCATTACACCTGCTCCTGTGCCGATGGTGAGTTCTGCAACACACACACACACACACACATCTCACTCTTTCTCTCTCTCCATCTCTCTCTCCCTCCCTCTCTCTCTCTCCACCTCTCTTTCTCCCTCCCTTTCTTTCTCATTGTCTGTCTGTCTGTCTCTCTCTCTCTTTCTCTCTCTCTCTCTCTCTCTCTCTCTCTCTCTATATATATATATATATATATATATATATATATATATATATATATAATATAATATAATATAAAACGTGCATGATTTAGACATAGTGTAGACTTATCATCCATTCATTTGCCCATCGATCCATCTGTCTATCCATACATCCACCAATCCCACCATCTACCCATCCCCCCCTTCCACCTGTCTATCTATATACCTATCTGTCTCTCTGTCTCGCTTACCTGTATGTCTCTGTTTAGCTCTATACCTCTCCTCTTCCCGACACACTCTCCTTCTCTCTCAAGGAGGTATCTAAAAACTTGTCTCTCATTTTTCCGTCAAAGTCTCTGAGCTAGGCACAAGGAGTATAATCATGCTTTTTTTATGAAAGTATACAGCTGCAGTGGAACTTCTATCCAAATCATAGCCTCGTTGATTACCTTCTGCTCGCTTCTGCAGGTTTTCAAGGCACCAACTGTGAGATTGACATCGACGAGTGCAGCAGCTCACCTTGCCAGAACGATGGTGTGTGCAGCGACAACATCAACAGCTATACCTGCACCTGCAAGAAAGGTAGAAATGCTGAAGTTGTTGTTGGTTGTGGTGGGTGGTGGGTTGCAGACTTTATGTTGACTTCGCTGTTGCTGTTGATGGTGATGAGTTGTGGGTAATGGTGGAGCCTAAGACCATAAAGGAAGTGTAAAGTCTCTATCAATACTTTTCTCTTACAGGCAATAAGGGTTTGAAACAGAAGGATGCTACTGGATTGAACGTCCCAATGACTCAGTGACAATCAGAAAAACAAAAACCTTAGTGATTGTGCTATTTTGTTACTAAAAACGAAAATTTGGCTAGCATGATTTAATTAGATTTCAGGAACAAATAGCTATACGCCTCAGTTTATATAGGATTCTCAAAAAGTCTTGTAAGGTCTCTGAATAATATGAAAAATGTTAACATTGTTTCAATGCCTTTTTATGTTTTTTATTTTTTTAATATACGATTAATCTAAATGTTCTATTTACTTGCTTCACTGCCTTATCCCCATACCATCTGTTCTCTCTACCTAGGATACAGCGGGGAAAACTGTGAAGTCAATCGCGACAACTGTGAGGGCATCAATTGTCATCACGGTGTGTGCCATGATGGCCTGGACATGTTTACATGTCACTGTGACGCAGGTTACACTGGCCAATACTGTGACCAGACAATCAACGAGTGTTCTTCCAACCCATGTCGCCATGGCGGTACCTGCAAAGACCTGGACAATGGCTATGAGTGTGAATGTCCACTTGGAACTTCTGGCAGAAACTGCCAGAACAATTTCGACGAATGTGCCTCAAATCCATGCCGCAACGGCGCCGCATGTGTAGATGGAGTCAACAAGTACAGATGTATCTGTAAGGCAGGCTACACGGGTAAGTTTTGCCTCTAGATTTTTCCAGAAAAGTATTTAACTTTTTTATTGAATTTTGTAATGTCATATGCAATAGCTTAGGGTTTTTTTTGGTCTACTTTGCTAGTGGATTCGAAAACCAAAAGAATGTATTCTATGTTGCCTGGTAAAATTAAATTCCAGTGAAAATTCAAATTGCCCTTACTATTCCAGTACTGTCAAATGTTATACGCAAATTTCATGACAGGACAATTCTCTTGATTCTCATCACAAAGTTTCTCTCTTTCTTTTCTGAAAAGAAAACGAGTTTCAATAAAATAACCATTTTTTTTTCACTCCTTATCCATTAATATATTTTTCAGGAACAAACTGTGACATTGATATAGATGACTGTGCTTCGAACCCATGCTACAACGGTGCCTCCTGCACTGATCTGATCAATGACTTTATGTGTGACTGTCCACCTGGCTATCACGACAAAATCTGCCGCTCCAACATTGACGAGTGTGATTCGAATCCATGCATGAATGGCGGCTCGTGTGTGGACGGCTACAACAAGTAAATTTCTTAATCAACATGCATGCTTCATTCATTTTTCGGCGCATAGTATTTTGATGAAAAATGTAAAAACCTATTTCCAATTTTTGTTTTTTTATTTGTAAAAATTTTAAGGTCAGTTTCCTGAAGAAGACGACATGTTTTCATCTAGGGTAGGCTAGAACAGGAACACACTTAGAAAGATAAATATAAAAGATTGCCTGTTAGAATATATTAACCCTTGTAAGCTAAGAGGCTGAACTAGCCATCTATAAAAAAAAAAGACCCATAGCTAAAATTTTTCATACTTGACCATGGCATGACGTCTCAATGTGTAAAAGTCTACATTGAAAAAAAACAAAAAAAACAAACAAAATGCATGAGAGCTTAAAGAAACACTGTCCATTAAAAAAGAAGATGGATCCAGGTCATAACGTTTTGTTTTTTTCTGAGGAGTAATTTCTTCTTCAGTTTCACTCAACAGTCAGTGGTTAGAAAATTACTTAAAATCCTCCAGGCTGCATACTTTAGATACAGCAATTCATTTTCATAGTCGGTCCAGACTTCATCGTCACAAGTCAGAACTAAGCAAATCAGTCTAGCTATCATGCTGACAAATGTCCTCAAATATTGAGTGTTGGGATACTCAGTGTCCTATTCAGCAGTATCTGCTATAAGCTCTTTATGACCACTGTTTGTTTACATTGTATGCCAGCATCATTTGCACTTGAAGTAGATTAATACAATGAATAAGTTGTAAGATGCAAAAACCTTGATCATCTGGATGCATTTGAGAGGTACAAGGTAAAGAATTCTCACACATGTGAACTGAACATCTAGTCTATAATGACCAGTAATAAATATATCACAATTCAAATGAAATGTGTTGTAGAATGGATTTGAGAATTCAGATCTTCCACTGTAGAAAATTGCTGGAAAAATTTCTGTTCAAATGGATTATACAATCAAATTTAATCGAATCTTTAGGATACATTGATGATCATTTATGTATAATTTCTTCCTTGTTTTTTTTTTTTATATTGGTAGTAGAGGAGCCTGTATATAAACTTTGATACCTAATTCTTTCATTATGGACTGGCTATTACCGCAACCAATCAATCAATCCATCATTAGTCAATCAATCAGTCAACCAATTGATCCATCAATCGATTTCCTGAACTCCTCAAACTCCAGAAAAGCAGATTTAACCCCTCATATGGTAATTCTGTATTCAATTCTGCAGGTTCAAGTGTTTGTGCCGAGAGGGCTACACAGGTTTCCAGTGTCAGTCCCAGATCAACGAGTGCCTGTCTAATCCCTGTCAGCACGGAGGTGTCTGCTCTGACCACCTCAACTACTTCACCTGCACGTGCATACCGGGCTTCACTGGTGTGTGCTCAAGCTTAGCGTTTGATTGCATTATTTCTTTGTGACCAAGTGACTACAGTTTTGTCTTATGGCATAGTTCTATAGATCTAGTCTTTGGATGAAATGACTTATTGCCTCCAACTATGTCTATTTGTGTCTTTCTTATCCTTCCTTATAAAATGTCATAAATTTTGTCATTGAAATTCCTCTAAATTTTTCAGATGGCATATGCTCAATTCTGCCTTTTGAAATGACTTACATTTTTTTTTTTTTTTTAATGAAATGCCTCCAATCCTATAATATAACGGCAATGTCCCCCAATTCCACCTAATGAAGTGTCTTAACATCTACCTCAAATTTTTCTCAGGGAATATATCAAACACTATCACAGATGTCTGAAATTCTCAGTTTAAAAATGGATGTAATGCTTTTAATCATTGTATATCTGTCCATGTCTAACTTTTCCTCTCCAGGTAAACGTTGTGAAATTAACATCAACGATTGCGTTGACAACCCTTGTGTTCATGGCAAATGTATTGACGAGGTTAACGACTATCGCTGCCACTGCCAGGTCTCATACACTGGCAAAAACTGTGAGTTCAAACTGGACCCATGCAGCCCAAATCCATGTCATAATGCCGCCAAGTGTGTCCCACAGAACAACTACCAGTTGTACAAATGTCTCTGTCCCATTGGCTTCACAGGTAGGTGGTTAATGTCTAGGTTTGCTCAATTTAGGTCCCATAACTTTTCAAGTAAAATTTGTTTTAGGATCTTTTGGCTGAAGATATTTTGCAGATACAGAGCTAGGTTAGATGCAGTGTAGTTTTTGAGGTGAATGCCATGCGTGAATGATCAACTAGCTCTATGCTGTATTTGTTCAATTTTTATTTTTTGTTAAATAAGATTTTTGAAAAAAAAAATTCCTTTACATTCTATTAAAAAAAAACAAAAAAACCCACACACAAAACCAGCATTTGTGTAGTATCCTCCTCTATCCTCTGCCCATGTGAGGCAAATTGTATGGCATTGTGGGATAGAGGCATTAGTGTTGAGTCTAGAGATGAGTCAGCTAAAGGAAAATTGAGAGAAGCAAGCCACTAAAATAAACTTTGACAGAGTGTTGGGCAGAGGGATTCACTCTGATCAGCTCTGGTCAAAAGGAAGCTTTGGAAGTAAAAATAGGGGGGGAGGGGGTAAAAAGTCCAACCCTTGTTGAGAACTGTCTAGCTTGCATATGAGGCCAAAAATTTAAAATTGCTGGACTAGTAATCTGACTTATGCATGAATTCTTGGTATCAAATGGTGAAGAGAAGACTAACATTACTAGAGCAGATAAATGCTTTACCATGGACACTTTTACTAACAGCAAAATTTACCTTTTAGCTCTAAAATACAAAATCAAACTTTTTAAATAGAAATTTTATTCTAAAATTTTAATGTGTTTCGCTCTCAGGAACCCAGTGTGAGCAGGACATCAACGAGTGTGCTGCAACATCTAACCCGTGTCGCAATGGTGGCACATGCAAGAACACACGAGGCTCCTATGTGTGTCAGTGTGTCAGTGGTTATGAAGGCCCTCGCTGTGAGATCAACACGGATGACTGTGACCCAAGTATGTAGAATTATTGTTGCAGTGTTAATGTGATTTAATATTAATTTGTATGCACGTGTTATAATTTTTTTTTCTGCTGATCCACTCTTCTACTTTTTTTTTCCACAAAGAACAAAAAATTGTTCCATAAAACTGTTTAGATTTACACACATAGGACAAAAAGCTCTGCCTCTGCCATATATTTTTTTCGTGAGTAAACACTAAACCCCTTAGCTGATTTTCCTGTTAATATTGATGTATGAGTTCCTCAAGGGAAATTGTCGCCCTGAGTTTTTTATCTTTGATTTCAAGAAAATATTAAACGTGATCTGTCTGAGTCAACTGACCACTCCTCTTATTGTCCTGTAGAGCTTTGATATGTGCATGATTTTCTATACATTCTTTAGCATTTCTTTTATTTAAAAGTGCATGGTCTTCTTAACATGTTTTAGTATTTGTTTTAACTAAAGAGACTCAGTTTTAGTGTACAAAGGTATTGTTCAGTTCTGTGTATTGAATTCTTTGGTTACCATCGGCTGCTCATCATTTCACTCTGATAACTCAGTGGCACAGTTAGATTCAGTCCCTTGACTCAGAAGATTTAGGGGTTCAGTCCCTTGACTCAGAAGATTTAGGGGTTCAGTCCCTACTCTAACCACACTGTGTGATATGTTATACTCTCATTGAAAAGCCTGACTAGGAAAGATGTATATTGAGGGAAAAATTCGGATAGGAAAAAAAAATGGATTGGGCAAAGCTTGTTGATATTGTTTTTCAGTTATTGGTGTATATTTAAAAAATCATAATGATCTCAAACTATTTGAGACCCTTCATTATGAGCTGGATATCAGATAAAACTTTTTCATAAAGTAAGAAATTGAAATTTTTAAAAAGTCTTTGCAGTGCTTTTTTTTTTTAAACTCAAAACCGCTGTTGTTAGCTCAGCCTTATCCAGGTTTCACTATTGCAAACTTCATCGAAAACAGTTTCAGGCTGTTTGTGACCTCTGACTACATTTGGACTGCACACCATCTTTCCTCTATCTGTAGATCCATGTCTGAATGGGGGCACATGCTTGGATCAGATCAACGACTACACTTGCAGCTGTGTGGCTGGCTTTGGCGGACGGCATTGTCAGAACGACATCGATGAGTGCGCTTCAGACCCATGCATCAATGACTCTGTATGCGAGGATTACGTGAACTCGTATGTCTGCAAGTGTCAGCCTGGCTTCAGCGGCATCCACTGTCACATAAATGATAATGACTGTACCAAGAGGTAGGTGGAGTTGGAAAGAAAAGAGGAACGTAACGTATAAACAGGTGTTTAGAGACATTGAGTCAGTAGGTCTGGAGGAAAGGGTAGAAGAAGAGAGGTTTGAGAGAGGAAAGAAAGAGAAGGGTGAAGGAAGAAGAAGAGTGACAGTCAAAGTCAGACAGAGAGAGAGTAATCCGTATGCAACATTAACAACCAAAATAGTCATTGCTGTATAACAGTGCTCTATATTCATGTCCTGTTCCATACAGCTCATCCCATGTGAGTCATACATTATGAGAACTTACTCAGATATCCATGACGATGACTGGGCTCAGGATACAATAAGTTCTGCTCTACTTTGATTCTCATTAGAGCCACTTCATGGTAAAGACTAGCGACTAACCTAGGTCTCCACTAGTTCATGGGGTCGTTGATGGCACAGTGGGTAGTGGAACCTTCCTGAATTCTGTGGCAACTCCCCTATTGTAGGTTCAAATCTGGCTGCTAGCATCCTGGTCTGGCAAAGGGCCTGAAAGCCTGAGATCTCCTTGTTGTGGACAGGCTAATATTCACAAAGCCAAGCCTGCCAGCAAGATGTTGAGGTGTTGAAATTTCAAGGATACTAAATTTTTTAGATTCAAAGTACTGTCAATACATTTTGAAAGTTCTGAATTTATTTTGTAAAAAGTGTTTCATGTGTTACAGTGGGAGATAGAAACATCCAGCAAGTATTTTCAAATTGATGGTTTTGATATGTCACCTGTAACCTTTGACATGTCACCTCTGACCTTTATTCCCACCAGTTCATGCCTACATGGAGGCACCTGTCATGATAAGGTCAACAGCTATGAGTGTCAGTGTGCTCTTGGCTACACAGGCAGCAACTGCCAGTACCACATTAACCCCTGTGACTCGAACCCGTGCCTCAATGGTGCATCTTGTAGTAACCACCACAGCACCTACGAATGCTTCTGCCCCTACGGCTTCACTGGTTCTCAGTGCGAGGTAAGCAAAGTTGTGTGGAATTAAGTAGACTTTTGGTAATGTCATATTAAAAATACACCCATAATTTCATAGCAAACAGATAAAAGACTTTTGTTGCATGATCACTTTATCGAGATGTTATTGAGAGTCTTTTGTGTGGGATATTTCAGTTTTTGTCTTACAAATTGTACGTATAAAAACTGATGGCACAATTGAAAAACGTGGGGACAGAAGACCAATTTGCTCTCTTCTTCAAATATCGTTCTCACCATTATGGATTGTAATTATCTTTGTCCTCATCATTATTATTATTATTATTATTATTATCATAAACGGCAAGAGCAGCAACAGTAGCAATATTATGATGCTGCTGCCATATCTACCACTACTTTACTATGCTATCATTACCTCTATTATTACTATATTCATCATTACTACTACGATTACTATCTTTGTTACCACTTCTGCTAATATGTTTATTATTACCACTAAGGTTACAATTTTACTGTTAGGACTTCAGTTATCATCTTCATTATTGCTACTAACATTACTATATTCACCATCACCACTACCATTACAACCTTCATTATTACAACTGCCATGACTATCTTTATCATTTTTATTACCACTATTATCTTTATCCGTAGTTCTGTCACCTTAGCCCCATAGAATTACTACTTATACTACGATACTACTACCATCATCATCATTATCATTATTGACGTTATCATAATTATCATCACTGTCACAATGTACTTGTATGAACCCACCATCCTGGCTCAACCATTACCTCCTCCACCACCTAGAACTTCCTGGACTGGTGCAGCCAGAGTCCATGCCAGAATGGAGCCACTTGTGAACAGATAGCCAACAAGTACAGGTGCGAGTGTACCAGTGAGTGGACAGGCAAGCTATGTGACATGCCCTACGTTTCTTGTGCAGTTGCGGCAAGCAATAAAGGTTTGTATTTAAGTGTTCAAAGTGCAAGTATCATAATTGGTGCTTTTTTTTTTTTTGCATTAAGATTGATCCTCATCATATTGGTGATTACGAGCATATTATGATTATGGACAAGGTTTTTCAAACTTCATGAAATTGTTCTAACAAAAGTTCCTCCAGGGTAGAAATCAATCATGATTTTTATATTTTTATGAATTGCATATTATTATGAAGACTGGATTGAAAATTAATCATTCTTTGATTTTGTTGAAGTGCTGTTATTTTTTTTCGCAGCTGCATTGCGATTTGCGCTTATGTAAATGTCAACTGATATTTAATCTGAATTTTCATATGTGATTGCGTATAATTGTACTCATATATAAGCAGCATAAATAGCAACTCACTTCCCCTGTTATTTTCCAGGTGTGGCAGAGTCTGAGCTTTGCCAACACGGTGGGACGTGTCACAATTTAAACGAGGCCCACACGTGCTCGTGTCGGCGGGGCTATGAGGGGTCGTACTGCGAGCATAATATTGATGAGTGTGCATCTCAGCCGTGTCTCAACGGTGCCACCTGCCGTGATATGATTGGGCGATACACCTGCGAGTGTGCAAAGGGTTTCCAGGTTTGAATCTCATTTTTTTTTTCTATAGTAACTTCATGAGGACACTTCAAACATTGTGTTATAAAGTGACTGGATTTTTTTGTTTTGCTTGAAACAACTTTTTTAAAATTCCAGGGTAGGCCTATAGCCATCGGGTAGAAATGCTGCATATCGTAATTGAAAAAAAAAAAATTCCGAGCTGAGGCTTTAGCTGTCACATGTAAATTCATTCCGGATTTTCAAACTGTTTAAGCACAACAGCAAAAAAAACAAAAAAAGATCAAAGAATATTATACTGGATTCCAAACAGCCCAATTGTGTTGGCAGCATGTTTTGCTGTATCACAGACTTGTTTTTTCATCATCATCATTATCATCATCGTTATTGTTATCATTATCGTTGCTGTTTTTGTTGTTGTTATGATGAATAAATCATTATATTTATCAGTATTATCATCATCGTTTTTACGGTTCAACATCTGGATATGATATCTAATGGGATGAAAAATTGTATAGAAAGCAAGTTTTTATCATAACTACTTTTACTGGTATTCATTTGAGCCTTTTCATCTTCTGAAGGTAATCAAAAATCATGTAGGGAATAAATTTGATTTGAAGAAATCACCCCCAACTCCCCCTTCTCTGCTATTTTTTCCCTATAAATTTCAGACATTTATTTATCTAATTTGTGAGGCATCTACAGTAAAATCAGGCTCATGTCATATTTTGGACTTATTAATTTATAATAATCATTTATTGAACATATTTGATATTGTTATGAAGGGGAAAAAAAAAACTTGTCTTTATCCTAATTGAGTCAAAAGATTTACAAATTTAAGGGTTTTATTATCTTAAGTTTTAAGAGTAAATATAAAAAAAAAAAAATTTAAGTCTTTGGTGTAAAAAATATCCACAGCAAAACTTGTGCGGGGTTTAGCCTGGATGCCTCACATATGCTTTTTTTTTTCCGTACAATTACAGCTTTTGACTAAAGTTCAACCTGATGATGAAGACTAATAGAAGCCTAGCAAATAATTTAAATTTATACCCACAACAAGTCTGTAGAAATATTTTTATTGTACCTGCATAGGAAGGGACACAATTGTTAAGCATTCTTTTGTATTCCGTTTTTTTTTAAATAGTCTTATTTTAAATTATTTTGCTCATCAATCCAGGGTCCTAACTGTGAGATCGATGTCGACGATTGCGCCACCAATGTGTGTCAGAATGGTGGCATTTGTCATGACCTGGTGAACAATTTCACCTGCTCGTGTCCCCCTGGCACGACTGGCTACCTGTGCCAGGACAATCACAACGACTGTCTCATCAACTCTTGCCACAATGGAGGAACATGCAAGGACAAAGTGAGCTCCCTCCTCTCTTTCTTTTCAATGATTCTCCTGTTCTTCTTTTATGGAACTAAAAACTAGTTTTAAAAAAGGGTTTTTGTCCCTCCCTGCCATTTTGTGTAGTACTTTTGCATGGCTCAGACTGCGACTCCAAATATTTTAAGCTAAAGACAGTGTACTCATTGAGTAGCATTTAACAGCTATGGAGTTAATACAAATTTTAATTACATTGTGTCATTCATGAAGCACAAAAGTAAATAATCAAAATGGAGTAACTTCATGTAGTTCACCCCTTGCGTAAAGTTCACTAAATTTTTCTTTGAACTTATAAAACCCGTTTTTGCTGTGGAAAACAGGGTGTGATCTTTTCTGCATTAACACTATTATGGTTTTTTTTTTTATTTAATTTGATCGATCTTGCCTCCTGTTAAAAATACTAGTCTGTTCCATTTGATTATTCACCTGACCCATTCATCATCGCCAGGTCGGTGGATATGAGTGTATCTGCCCACCAGGTTTTGTTGGTCACAGGTGTGAGGGCGATGTGAATGAGTGCCTGTCAAATCCTTGTGACCCATATGGCACCCAGGACTGTGTGCAGTTGAACAACAATTTCAGATGTGACTGCAAGGCAGGCTGGACAGGTGAGAGAAAATACCGATTAGTTATTAACCAAGATACATGGGCAGACAGGCAAACACATAAAATATCTTTTTTTGATAATGGAATAATCTACAAATTAATTAAATTAAATTGAATAAAATCAGATATTGGATAAAAGAGAAGCTTTGACATGAGTCCAGTTCTAAAGAGCTGAATGCTGCATGTTAAAATGTTCAGAAAAAAAGAAATTGAAGAAGTTTTTCCCCTTTTCTTTTAATTGCTTTTATTTTTTTTTTTTTCAAAAAGTTAACCCCCGCCCCAAATATCGGCGTAGAATTATTCACCAGAAGAGAGTTAATAGTTTCAGGCTATTCCAGTGACATAAAAATGCTCAAAATGAAGCCTCCAACTGGTATCGAGATATTTACTGCAAAATACTGGATCAAAATTGAATGGAATGTATGATTTGATAAAAATGTTCAAGAATATAATATGATACTTTGGATTGTTCACTTATTCTTGTTGTACCATCTTGCAGCCAGATAGGATTAGCAACTAACTAAAAGCCTAGCTAGCATTTTAGGTGTGTGTGTGTGTGGGGGGGCATTTAAGATGTTTCAGCATCACTGGGAACAAAGTTCATACTCATCTATCAAATCTCAGTATATTGCTCTTAGCCAAAATTCATGATTATCAACAGAATTATCCCCCAGTATTATGCAGAGCCTTAGGAGTTGGAAATTTAATTCAATTCACAAAAAAATTGCCAAAGGAAGCTAGAGAGTCCAGAATACTATGTAGATAACACAGTTGATGAAGTTGCCTCATGTGACCCCACAATGCTGCTGCATTTTCCCTTATAGATTACCTCAGATCTCTCTCAATTCTACATTTTTATCCATGTTTAATTATTTATTTGTTATTTATTCAACATTATATTACTATCTATTGACTGTTTGTCTGAAGGGCGAACCTGCAACACAAGAATTCGCTGTGACCAGTCACCATGCCATAACGGGGGCATCTGTGAGGACACTGACCTCGGGGCCAGGTGCTCTTGTCCAGGGGTAAGTCACTTGCTGAGATAGAGAGACTCAAAGAGAGAGAGAGAGAGAGGGAGGGAAAGAGAAAGATAGAGAGAAAGAGATAGAGGGAGGGAAAGAGAAAGATAGAGAGAAAGAGATAGAGGGAGGGAAAGAGAGAGAGAGAGAGGGGGAGGGAAAGAGAGAGAGAGAGAGGGGGAGGGAAAGAGAGAGAGAAAAGAAGGAAGAGAGAGAG
>BLXT01004630.1:693908-704273 GCA_019648995.1 Plakobranchus ocellatus
AAAGAGAGGGAGTGAGAAAGGAAAATAAAAAATATACAATCTATAATAGGAAGACTGATAAGGCCAGGGTCTACAAGGACTGAGGCATGGATGTACATGCCTACACAAGAGAAACAATGAAAGAGATAGAGAGGGAAAGAGAGGGAGAGAAAAGGAGAGAGTAAAAAATCATAGGATGCTTTATAGACGGGGAGGCATGACCAGTATCTGTAAGGAGTGAAGCATGAATACATGCATTAATATAAGAAGAAAAATGATAGAAAGACACCGAGAAGGGAGGGAGTCAGAGAGAAAGAAAGAGAGATTACACATAATAACATGTAATAACATTGTATAGAATCTAAATATCAAGATTTTACAACTGCAAAGATTACAATGCAATATCATGGTTAAAAAACTTAAAATTTAAAATTTCAGAATACAAGTTGCGACTTCTTTAGACTGGTACAAAAAAAAAAAAATCTTATGCACCTTAGTATGTTTAAAAAATGACTTAATATGGTATATTGACAACACACAATTCATATTATTACATAACTTTATAAAGAGGAACAACTGGACGAAAATTGTTCTTTGATTTCTTTTCAGACCAAACTCTTGTCTATGGCTGATTTCTTTAAACACAAAAAAAGTGTTTCAACTTTTCTTTTCCTTTCTTGGGATTAAGCTTAACAGATATATTAACTACAAGACTCAAATTTTACAGCTGCAATCACTAACAAAAAATATTTACCACCTCCCTTTGGTCTCTGCAACAAAGTATAGCTATGCCACATGGTATGACGTTGTTATGCTTTCGTACAGCAAACAAAGAGAGGCGGAAAAACACTTTGCACTATTTATTGCATTTGTTGTCTGGGAACAAAGTTTGGGCCTACTACTGTCTTCATATTTCACAATATGCCACTTGTAGAAGCATCTAGAACAAACTAGGAGTGCAGGCATCTTCTTTTTCCCTCCGTTTCATTGATTCGCAAACCAAACCAAAAAGCCCCGAGCAACCAGCAAAGCAAAAGAGAACATAAATTTTGCCCCATTTTACATGCAGAATGTTTGGAGAACTTAAAAAAAAAAACAACCCTAATCCAGAGGCAAAAAAGTAAGAGAGCAAATCTTGACAAGGATGATTTCAATCACGTGACTCCCTCCACACAAAATGAGTCAGTCATTGGCAATCATCAAACAGAGTTATGAAATAAAATACTATCTTCCTGCTGGAGCCGTACTGCTACTAAGAAATTGTTCAACTTTCGAATTGTGTAAAAAAATAAATTGTTTGTTACCTTCGCATATGTCTGATTTTTTTTAATATATACTTCTCTTAGACTTCTGTCGACAATGCTCTGATAATTGACTTAATTTGTGCCGTTGGGTCACCTTATGTGTTTTCAGTGAAGCAAAAATAAACTGTTAACTTCCTTACGTGGACATATAGTAGGGTACTTTCGCCTTTCATTATTGTTTTTAAGCCTTCTTGAAAAATGTTGTTATTGTACAAAACTAAAAAAATCTAATGTATGAATTTAGAAGGCACCATATAAAAAAAATCTGGATTTTGACACATATATATATATATCTATAATGTGGGATATCATGAAACTTTTTGGTAACACACCTAAATTTTTGTGAATTACATAGCAACAATAAAAATTGATTAAAAAAATCACTACTGAGTACTTCAGCCTTTGTTGAGTAATTAAAAATATATCGAACTGCAAAGAAGTATCAAGCCATCAAATTAAAAATTTATAAAAGTAATTACTTAAAATAATGAATTTATAACAGATGTAGTCAAATTTGATACACGTGCCTGCAAAATATGACTGATAATCTCTCAGTGCCACACAGACACAAAGGTCTATTCACTATTGACCTGCAAAACTCTAGTTGAGATTGTAATTTCAAAAAAAACTTTCTATGTTTGTTTGTCAAACCACAAAACGAAAAAGAAAAATGGTTAATTGCAACTTAAACCAAATAAAACCACACAAAGAAAAAAGTGTGTGTGAACAATAATTTATTATGAAAATAATTTGTGATAAATTTGATTATACTGCACTCATCCCAAAAAGATGATAGGAAATATGATGATTTGAGAAATATGAACCCCAAGCAGAGAGAGAAAGAGGGGAGTGTTGGGGGTAAGTGTTATTAATTTTAGATTCTGAGCTACCAAATGTTTGATTTTGGCGAGCTCTTGCGTTGTTAAGTCCTCAAATTCGTCATTTTCCACCTCCTTTTTGAAATACCGAGTTTTATAACTCTCGGCCTCCGCCAGCTGAGCTTTGAGCTCATTTTTCTCCTGAAACAACAAAATTTAGCGGAAAAAAAAAACAAACTGCAGTGAAAGTTGTATTGTCGTTGTCCATATATTCGTAAGTCTAATTCTACGATATAAGCGATAAAGATTATTTCCCTTCATGCTTATGCTGGGCGACTGCCAACAAATGACTCAAATTGTGAAACTAGCAGGTCACATTTTATTTATACATTCAATGAGATGAGGGAAAAAAAACCCCACTCCGTTATGTTTTTTTTTTGTTGCTGTTGTTGTTTCTTTACTTAATATACATTATTCTTGACAACTTAAAAGTATCAAATCATTTTCTTATGCTTTCATTGATCACGAAGAAGAGAAAGGTCATCATCATCATCATCATCATCAGGTACCTTGTCTGGAACAGAACTTGGCAATCATGTTCCTCCACTCAAACCTATTCTCAGTTAACCTTATAAAGTTGTTATTGCTACCCTTGCCTATTGCCCATGAGTTAAGACTTCCAATTAAAATTATTCTCTGTCTACCTCTGCTGTGTTTGCCTTATAAGCAATGAAAAAAGATCTTATATATATATATATAATTCATACATTTAACTCTGGTAAAATAGCAGAAAATGGAACAATTCTTGTTTCCTCTATATATGGCATGACTATAATGATATAATCATAGTCTTGAGAGAAATCAGATAATAATAATAAAAAAAAATATTAATGACACAAAGAGCGTTAGACTAAGTTGCTTGCAGTTTCAAATAAAGTTTGCTGAAAATTTTTTTTGACTGAACCATAAAAAATTTTTTTTAAGAGATGGGTTTTGAATAAACTTGTGTTATTCAATGAAAAAAAAAAATCCTAACCTTCAATGCAAATCTTCATTTTGAAAAATTCCTTCTCTAATCCTAAAATATTTATAGAAAAATTCATAATCCTCAAAATCTTTGCAATTAAATTTCCACCCAATCCTCAACAAATCTAGAAAATTTTCTCATTCTCCAATCACCACTAGCCATCCAAAAATGTTCAACAACAACAAAAGAAATATGTCTAATGCCCAGAATTTTTCGCCACAAAAATAAGCTAAAAGCTCAAAACTAACTACATAGCAAACCAAAACTGAAAGGCCTTCAAACAATGCCAAAACAAAAACAATGAGAAAACACAAAAACTAAAGGAACTAACTAGTTTCTGCTAGAAAAATTCTTGAAGCACAGAGGGTAAATTCAGACCATTGTAAATTAGCCCAGGCTGGAGACCAATAATGATTTGATTATAGCTAGGTTACAATATACAAAGGGCCTTCAAAATTCCAAGCTAAATGTGTTCAGTTCAGCATATGTGTGAAGTACTACAACTGTAATCTGCCCTCACAGAATGAGCCGTTTGTCAGCACTTACGCAACACAGATATCAAGCAAAATGCTCAAATAGTTTGGGCTATTGAAACACACACATTTTTTTTTTTTTTGTGTGAAGTGTGAATTTCAAGGCTTATGTTATTCAACAACTTTAACAACCGTTCAAATATGTAATTGTATTTCTCTATTACAAGACAACAGCAGGCATTTATCTCAGGATGGGTCACATCTGCATATATTTGAAGAAATTTTAACCCTCTCAAGGTAAAGGTTTTCATATAGCTATGGTTCAATCAAAGGATGTCCTACGTTCATTTTCACCAAAATGGAGTTAGCTGACTTTAGCTCATAAAAAAAACACTCATGCGGCATAGCTTGCTTTTATGCACACACACACACACACACACAAATAAACGGTCATAAAGAAGATTTGAGCCAACCAATCTGATTGTTTTTCATTATCTGGAATGTTGTGAAGGAATCACCCATTAAATATAGGATAAGATAGCCTTTTTTCTTCAAACACTAAAAACTTCAGCTCATATATCTTTAGAGTTAAAACAGTCTTAATATGTACTTTATATTAGCAATGGCCTAAAAGGTTGACCTCAAAATGTTTTGTTTTGTTTTTTTTAATCATATTATGAAAGAAAGAAGCACCAATTAGATCAATAAAGAGCAAAGAGCAAAGAGCAAAGAGCAAATGAGTATTAACACTAAAATGATTCTTGTCAAGTTATAAACCACAGACAGATTTAGATTTGGGCACAAAAAAAGTCTTTATCTCTTTACTTAGTGATTTGCGAACTCTAGTGTTTATGAGGGAGGAACTTTTACAGTGTTCTTTTCATTACAGTAAGTCATCAACAACAGTTAGTTGGTTATATTTACAATATGATGAGATCAAGGGGTTTATTATGCTTTTTAGTTTTTCTTTTTTAATAAAGCATTCCCTTTCATGCCACTAAATTCAGAAATTTAGGATTATGCAATGATGAGTGCAATGATGAGTTAAATTTTTTTTTTCTTTTTTTGAATAGGACTCAAAGAAAATCTTTTGCTCACGACAATAATGGCAACATAGCTATTGGCAAACTACCATATGTATTCTATGTATTGACTGGCCATACTAAATTAATGCAACTTCCTCTACAAGACTAGACCATGAAAAAATCATTCAAATTAGTAAAACTTAACACAAAAAAAGTTGAAATGGATTTGTCAAACCTTGTCTAGCTTGAGTTTGTCCTCTTGGTATCCTTCAACCAGCTTGTCTCGGTACTTCTGAAATTCTTCTTTTTGTTCCTGCAATTTCTTGTTGGTCACTGGAAGAAAGAATGTTTTCATGTACTAAAATTTGAAAAAAAAATTTTGCTACTCCCTGCTCTCGAAACACTTTATTTTTCATGCAATTTTTTTGTTCAAATTGGCAGTTTTGAAAAATGAACCTTCAGTGGCTTTAAAAACTAAAAATGTGTGGCTTGAAAAAAAATTTTTTATTCCATTTACAGGACTGCCCTACATCCATGCTGTGATACAACTTTTTTTTAAAATGGCACCCAAAATTTTTTTCAATGACATCCGAAATAAAAATAATAATATGTGAACAATTCATAAAAAAATGAGTTATATGTCTTGAATCATCTATGAGGGTAACAGAAAAATATTTTAAAAAAATAAAAAACAAAAAAAAAAGGTGAAGTGTCAGGCAAAAAGTTTTTTGCATGTCTAAATGATTTTCATCTGTTTTGCTTAGTATATGTGTTGGGCAATCGCCCACATTGGAAAGGTCACGTATAAATTTTGAGCCCATTGTAACAAGCTTCAAAATGTTGGTATTGAATCAAAAGAACTAACCATCTTCCTGTTGCTTGAGAGCAGCCTCCAATTTCTCTATGGTCTTGCCCTTGTCTTTGATAAGAGCAGCTAGATCTGTATGATAAATAGAAGGTTGAAAAGAAGAGAGAAGATTAATAAGCAATATATGAAAAAAAAAATTGGTACATTTCATTGAACATCAGCTAATTTTTTCAGTCTTTGACATTTTTAGATCAGTGTCAAGAAGTGAAAAACTCACACGTTACGGTTATGATTTTGAAGTTGGTTTGGTTCAAACATTTTTTTCAAATTGTGTTTTGAGTAGTGGAATATTGGATGGTTATCACTGCATTGATTTACAGACAATTGTGTGGAGAGACATTTTATAATAAGTTAGACGCTACATATTTTATGAGAAAAAGGAATTTTTTTCCCCCTTCTCACACTTTTTTCTCAAAAAGTAAAAATCCAAATATCTTGGGAAAGACTTGCAACATCTTTATTCAATTTGTACCAATGCCTAGTTTATCGAATCTTGCTGTGTCAATAACTTACAATGCTCATAGCGCTCTCTCTGACTCAAGACTAGATTACATTAAAGTATCAAATATCGACAAGATCATAATACTGAAATCTTATGATAATCATAACAATGAAATCTGAAAGAAAGCAAAGGCCTCTCTCTTATAGAGAGATTTTAATTTGCCTCTCTTCTAGCAAAGCTGACATAGGTGATGGCCTAAAGAGAAAGCAGCTAGCTGTGTTATTTTATCTTGCAAATTGCCATTCTTGTTTAGGATTACTTACCACTTATATTTCCTTCCAATTTTTTGCACTGCTCTGTTTTACGAAGCAAGAGACGGGCTGTTTCCTCCGAGGCTATTGTTACATCTCGAATCTAAAAAAAAGTTTCAAAAAAGAAAAAGGAAAGTGCATAGAAACAATTCAGTACTCTTGACAAACCCGACCTTAAAAAAAAAAAGATAAGGATGATTTGCCGTACAAGGTACTAAAAAACAAGATCTCACATAACTTTGGTTTACTATCGAAAATGATTTTTTTTCAATTGGTATTCTGATAAAAGGGCTGCATTTTTTGTCCGTTTTCAACTACCCAGCAAGCCAGATATAGAAAAATATGAAAGAGCACATGGAGAGTGGGGCAGAGATTTACAAGAGGAATGGGTAAGACTAGGAAGGAACTAGGAAAGATAATGCAAGGATAGGCATATTTGAAGAATCTTTGCAGGAGACTACTACACACATTACCTAGGACTGAAAAGTTGATGATGATCATGATGATTAGGGACAATTTAAGGTTCTTCTGATAGAGCAAAACAATAACTTTAGTCATAAAAAACATGAAACTGAAAACTCTTTTTTCAGAAATCTGTATAAAATACTTACAGAGGGATCTTCACTTGTAACGCTGCCTGGTGGAGAAGGGCCTAGATTCTGTGTGCTGCCAGCACGAGGCAGGCTCGTCACTGAAATAGAAAAAGAATGGTCATAATAATGAACAGCTGAATTTGAAGTTCTCCACAAAAATTAAAACCTAAAACAAAAAGAGGGAAAAAAAAACAAAAACATCCACAAAATCCACAAGAAAGATTTTGGAATATTAAAAGGTCAAAGCATTCACAGAGCAACCTTAAAATAAAACACTCTGCCTTTTTTTTATGTCGAGTAACACAAATGGATGAACAGAAAGTAAAAAATCGTATTTATTTATTTTTTTTTATCTTTGAGAACAATTAAAAAGCACTTGTTTAATATTTTATGTTAACCAAAGTGAAAAGAAAATAAGGCAAAATAAAAATCTCAAGCAACAAAGTGCTACACTGATATTGTTAGAGATAAATTCACCAAGGGTAGTTAAAAAAAACCTTCAGACCACAGCGCGCAGTTGCTAAGTAAATGTCTTTTGGGGATTTAAAAAAAAACATTAACCTATAAATCCATTGCATTGTTCATTAAAATAAAGAAAAAGTAGCTCAACATAATAATTCTAGCATTAAAAGACCTACATAAAAGTTGCAAGTTCCATTGAAGAGAATTCTGCTGTATTATTATTATTATTATGTTTACAGCATACCTGATTCGGCCCGACCAATTTTTCCAGGAGAAGCACCACCATCTGTTTCAATTTTTTTCTTCAACTTGGCAAACATTTCTCTTCTTTGTGGTGAAATTTCTCAAGTAAATAAGATTTCAACTTATGCCTCTGCAGCACATCTGTCAAGTGAATCACCAAACAGCATTCTGAAACAGATTGTTAAAGAGTTAGTTACAAGAGCCTTTCATTGATTCATGACTGGAAAAAAATAAATTATTTTCAAGTCCTGATATTCCAATTATTTCAATAGCATTTTTGACATTCTAGAACAGAAAGTCTATTATATGAATCTGAGACTGATAATTGTGTCTGCTGTGCCCATTTGATGATTATTGCCTAAATTTGTTTAGGAATAGTTGTTTTTCAGAATATCTTGGTAAATTACCAAATGATTTTGAAAAGCCAGTTTTGCCAAGATTATTGGATCATCTGAATTAGAAAGTTATACTTTTTCTATTCCATTTCTCTAAACATGACTATGGTGGATAGAAGCATGATGCATTGCACCCTCTTAGTCAAATTATGATTCATTAATCTAGCATATTTGAGAATCTAAACTGAAACCATAAATGAAGTGAGGATGAATCAATTTCTGATAAATATACTCTACTTGCTGCTTGTGATGTAAAACATAGCATGTTTGTTGAAAATTAAGTTAAGTCGAGAAATAATATGCATTACACAATACAATTGGATACTTTGAAATACTTATTTTCTAGTTTTAGAAAAAAAAAAGGAACTAGATCATGAAAGGTCCAAGTTTATTCAAAACATGTCAGTAAATCTCTGTGAGATGAGACTATTTTTTAAAGCAAGCCCATTGCATGCTTTAGTTTCCTGAAAAGACTACTAGCATTTCTCACTGCTACAACAATCCCATTGGTGATATATATAGAGGAAAAAGTATTTGTTACAAATCATTTTCTTTTTAAATTAAACCAACAAAACTGCACATGTGGGATGAGATTTCCTTCGTGTCAAACCAGTGTCTAATCCTATAAAATAAATACAATGACAAAACAAAGTGATCCTAAATTAGCCAAAAACTTAGCAAATTCAGATTCTAAAATGTAATTTGAAGAATGATCTTATTTTTACCTCTATTAAAGTATTTTGTAAATTAAATATTAATAGCCATCAACTGGTCGTTATGTTTTTCTCAGCCTAGGATTGAAAAAGAAATGAATGTCTTTCTTAGAACTAGAAACAACAGGGGAATGTTTTTAAAAGAAAGTAAAGGGTGTTTAACTAACTTTGCCAACACCATACATAATTAAGTTCGAAATCAACACTTTAGACCCTCACAAACTTTCTGAAACAGAGTGCAGCTTTGGCTGGGTAAAAGAAAATTTTTAGATATAGTGTGTGGCTTTGAATTAATAAAGGGCTAAATTAGATCTAGGCAGTAAAAGCAAGACCAAAAAAAATCCCCTTGGCCAGGGATAAATCACATCAATGCCACAAACACTTATTGTTTCCTTAATTCATTAAATCACTAGACCATCAAATCTAAGTTTAGCTGGACACAAATATGTAGTTTTTAAACACTTATCAGAAGATATAAAATTCTGGATCCATATGTCACTTTGTTCAAAAGGTTTTCATGGATGCAAAAAATGGTTGAAGTGGTCTGTTTTCTTTTTCATTCATCAACATACACTATTTAAAATAGATTGTGTCAAATTGTCGATTCTCGTTCCAACCTGTACTTTTTTAGCTACATAATATACCCAAATGCCCTGGATTGGTGCTGAATGGACACTGAGGGAGTGGGAATAAGAGGGTATTTTTGACGCTTTCAAGACGGATTTGTTTTTGGAAGTAGAGGAATTCATGCCAAAGAAACAAGAATAGAAATTGTATCAGCACCCATACATCAGCATACGTTCAGATGGGGTTAAATATTAGCGCCAATATAACTGTATACGTCCAAAATGAGTTAAACCCACACTTGGGGCTGTGGGTCAATCTGGTTGCATTTTTTGCATGGAAGCCAACTCAGTGCCCTAGCCTGAGAGTGTAGAGGGTGATACTTGTAACGAATTTAACATAAGCAGGAAATAAAAAAATTAGAACCAACCAAAGGCAGATGAGAAAGCATATTTTACATGATTAGGACATTCCTGGCAAATGATGATCCTTCAGCCTTATCCTACCTTGTGTCTAGATCTAGATTCTAGTCCAGAAGATGATTTTCTAGGCCTTAGTTTTAGACTAAGCCTTAGATCTAGATTTAGTTCTAGAGTCGGCGACAAAGAAGGAATATGAACAAATGGCGGTAGAAATCGAAAAATCACCAGTACCAACGTCAGAATTGCCTCCAATAAATCCTACACTTCAATGTAAGAGATAACAATTATTTAAGTATGATATATCAACTTCAATACACTTTCGTTTTATTGTAGCCCAGATCAGGCAATAATTTTGTTGATTTTGTTGGGTTGGCTGTCTGCCGGAACAGGAAACTGTAGCACAGCTCTTATGTAGTTGGAACAGTATAAAAGAAAAATACAATTTAATCATAGAACTAAGTTTTAATAGATCTACTACCTATGAAATCATCATCACTAATAGGTCTACCTCTGAAAAGTGTTTCTACCCTGATAATTATTATGTCCAACGGTATGACCGTTCATAAAACTCTAGTCGGATAATGTTCCTCTAACGGTGAAGAAGTTGGAGGAATTTTGAACCGTAAATGGTAGCCTGATTCTTCGCAAAATCCATGTCGACAGAACTACAATAGGACTACAATGAAAGAGGATCAAGCTTAAAATGCGAAGCAAAAAAAAAAAAAA
>BLXT01004630.1:951226-964224 GCA_019648995.1 Plakobranchus ocellatus
TGCTTGAGAGCGGGAAGGGAAGGGAGTTTTAACGAAGTTAAATATGATAACAGACCGCGAGAAAACTTCGATGGTAAAAGTGGATCCCACGCTAAGTCCAAGCATCGGGGAACCAGGAGTAGGGTCCTGATTGTTCTTGGCATTCGGCATTATGAGGTAGTTTGCCATTGCTTTCCTCGCCGCCTTTACTTTTTCCGTGTCTTAAGTGATCTGGCTACCCATTTAGTGCTGGGTGAGCTCAGAGGGAGCGATGAAAAATTGACTTGGCCGGGACTGATGTCAGCATCAGTGCTTTTTGTCTACTATAAAGTAAGTAACTCTTGTATTCTTAAATTCCTGCAGAGCCTTACACGAGTACGAGGCGGCACCAGCAAGTTAGTGCTCACTACTAACATGACCGAAAATCGATTTTTTTAAAATCGCATATCTGATCGGTTGCTCAATTTCGTATGTTACCTTTTCTTCTTTTGCTCCTCTACCCTCACCCCAAGCTGAAAAAGGAAGCTGGTCATGCTTATCTGTTCTCGTGTTGGATTATTTAGGTCAAGAGAAGACCAAACTCGTCGGCTGCGTAAAAGATTAGGACTTGGTCTGACCTCATTTCATATTTCGCGAATTATCTGTGATCACACATGATGTACACTATGGGGTCTGCCTTATAATCTATATTTGGTAGCAAACTCGAAAGTGTTCAAGGCTCTCACACATTTAACCATTCTACCCTTAATTGTGACATCATAACACACCTCTTGAGTTAAGAGCCTATATTTTTAATTGTGTTCCCGGATATTCGTAATTGTTAAATGAAGTATCGGTCTCTATCTCTGGTGTGTTTTATAAATGTATAAAGGAAGTGTTATCAAACGATTTAGGAATCAACAAGAGCTAACTTAAGTTCTGATCGTTCATCTCAAAATTGGTTCAGGCCTTTGTTACAGCCACTGGTTAAGATCAGAAAGAGTTTGATGCCGAAAAGTTTCAGATTTGGATGATTGCTGGACGTTGTGCAAATATTGGACAGTTTGGTTTTCAGGATTAATTTGTCAAAAAGTAATGTATCTGGAGACTTGTCAGATGTGGTATGTACATTAATTGTTGCCGATTTTGACGCTCAGCTAACGAGATTTTCTTGCGGGGCTTAAAGCTTATTTTGGGGCTGGTCTTTGTCATGTTTGAATCCGAAAAAAA
The DNA here is from genome assembly GCA_019648995.1 of Plakobranchus ocellatus. Classification (NCBI taxonomy): domain Eukaryota; kingdom Metazoa; phylum Mollusca; class Gastropoda; family Plakobranchidae; genus Plakobranchus; species Plakobranchus ocellatus. The sequence goes on from BLXT01004630.1 coordinate 952,415, forward strand.
AAAAAACAAAAAAAAACGTCAATCTTTTCTTTCCCATCGCTGCTGAAATTTTCCTGCTTGTATGCTTGGATCACATAGAAAATGACAGCTTAATGTTAAAAAATATTCAACGATAAAAATAGGATTTTAAAACGTACAAAAATGTACATTATGTTTTCAAATTTGATGCTCACTAAACCAGTTTCTCCTGGGGAATATGGAAATAAATGTGGCTAGTGTTTTGGAAAAAAAAAGTAATTTTTCTTCCACAAGGAATTGTTGCTACAGCTCTTTTAGTTTAATTTTCGATAGATTTTCCAAAACGTACAAATATACATTTGTTTCTGATTTTGATGCTCAAATCTACTTCGATCACATCTATAAATGATAGCTTAATCTCAAATGGTTTTTAACAACTCAAGTTTTTTGAACTGCCTCTCCCCAGCTGGGCCGATGGCATTGCTCTCAATTGCGGTACCTGATCGCTAAACAAGTCTCAGCGTGAGCGAGTTGTGCTTAGCTCTCCTCTCATCTCGTATGTTTTTGCAATCACTGAGTCTGTCCGCTACAAAATGATCTCAGGCTTTTTGGCCCTCTGCGGGCGAGAGGTTCGCTCACGGGCTCGCTCTTGAACCTGCGGCAGAAATGTCCCTGTAGATTTCAAGGTGGGTTTTCTATCCACCGTGCTACCGACTACCACCCATCCTTCTCATATTTTAGATCAGAATATTAGATTGTAAACCCTTAGTCTTGAGCATGCGCATTACACACAAATAAAATGTCCGTGTGTGTTGATAAGTTACGCACAAAGCAGCTGCTGGTGGCGGAGGGGATAGCGACACTCGACTTCATATCTGCAGGGACCTGCCATGATGAATTACTAGTTCAGAATTCCTAAACTCGCTGCCTGACGAGAGTTCCAAAAGCCCGATATCGTCCAAGTAGTGAACGGGTTCTCTTATTTTGACATGAGTGCGACCATTAATCATAAATTTTCCGTTCAGTGGTGATGGCGGTAGGTTGGGAAAATCCGCCCTAATCTTAACCCTACCATAGCATGTACGTTAAAGTTTAAGGTCATTGTTGTCATGCTTTTTGGTTATCTCCGGTTATTGCCCTTAATGTACTCTTTCTAATACTTTGTGAAATCTTCCGTCACCCTTTAGACACAAAGTTACCTTTTTTTTTTTGCGATCATATTTACTTGTATCGACACGTCTGGATCATTCTAGAAGATAGCCGTGCCATGTGGGATTTCCGGCGGGCAAAATGGCGCCAAAATAGCAGATTTGTATCGCGTTCAGTGAGTGTTTACAGCTTCAGTGTTGCTGTGAATCTAATGTGTATACAATTTCCCCATTCGCATCCTGGTGATTTGAAATAGCAATTTAAATTTGAGTTCTTCTATCTTTTGTTTCACGAAGATCTTTGGTTTTTGTAAAGTGATAACTTTCACCTTTTTTTTATATGCTTCCAAATTATGGGAAAACCCAGAAAATCCTTACCCATACTCCAGTCCCTTTTTGCTTTGCCTAGAGCACAATTTCCTCACAATTTATGTAGCAGTGGTTGGTGGCACTAAGGTGGCGAACCCGCTCTGAAACCTTCTGTCTATGGGTTCGAAGCCCTCCCGCCCGCCCGCCACCGATACCCTGGGCTGACAGGGCCTGAAGACCTGAGATCAGAAAAAGTCAGTCAAAACTCTCTCTCTCTCTCTCTCTCTCTCTCTCTCTCTCTTTCTCTCTCTCTCTCTCTCTCTTTCTCCATTTGTCTCCCCGTTCTCTCCTTGCTTCTCCTCATGTCTCCTCCCATAACAAAGAACCCAGATATACTCGTTTTGTTAATTGCTGCAATTTTTTTTTTTTGCTTATAATGGGGCGGTCATTTGCCGTGTCTGTAGATATAGATCTTAGGATGGGTTAAAGGGGAGGGGAAAAAAAAGAAGAAGAAGGAGAAGGAGAGAAAGAAGAAAGAAAGAAAGAGAGAAGAATGAAATAAAGAAAGAGAAAAAGAAAAAAATATTCTTAGCCTTGACTAACTTTTAAAATTTTTATCTACTTCCGAACTCTAACCCTACTTTTTGTCTATCCGAAAGCAGACGACTGTAACACTTATTGGCCTTTATCGCTAATTCGTCCCTGAATATTCTTGTCTCCTTTCTTTGTTCCCATTGCTGTCCTTATGTGCGATTGACGGCTTCCCCGTAATGTTATTTCATTTGCAATTTCTGGCTTATTCTCTCAGTTTTTTCCGAGCCAAATAAAAAGAAAAGAACAAACAGGCAAAAATTTTTTTGTCTTTCCTTGTGACTAGAAGATATTTTTATTTAAAAACAATAATTATAAAAAAAAAAAAAAAAAAAAAAACCTTATGTGTTAAAATGGCCCATTGATATTGGGCAGTACCGCGAATAGATAAAGTGTAAAGCTGCTTTGATGCTGTAGATCGCGGGTTCGATTCTTCCAAAACGTGCCTACTCCCATGGAAACCTGTTGTGGTACAGTAGCTAACTCAATTGTCCTGAAATACTGCTTCGGTTTAAACAGGCAATCAGCCTCGACAAATGGGCAGAAGATAAGGAAAAAGTCTGACAATTATCAAATAAATTTCAAAATAATGAAATTTAATAATGGCTTAGACAGTCTAAAAGTCATTGGACACAACTATTTGAGAGTTGAAACTTTTGAGCAAAAACGTTACTTGAGCATCGAAATTAATTGTATTTTTATTAACATTCGCCTACCAATTGGGACGCCCGAATAGAAGATTCCATAATACCTTGGAAAAACCAAAATCTATTTTTAAAAGGACGGACAAACAAAAGCCCATCGAGATCTAATTCGAGTCAAATTCCACCGAATTTCTTTACTAATGAATTCAATTCCTTTTGAATAAGCCCACAGCAAACTTGTTAAATACTTTCGAAGGTCCGAATCGTTTTAGAAGAACTTATTTCTGAGGATGAGCATGCCATGCCGCCTACAACTGTATGTACCGCCCTAGGTCTCTAGATTGCCCGCCCTTCCTGTGAGTTTCGTTAGTGAGTCATAGAATTGTTTTTCTCCACTTTACGTAGAACATTTCTGTTCCGACGCCACAAGTTTCATAACCGTGATTGGCAAAGGCTACAATGCTAAACACACCCAGGTTGCTTGTCCTACATAGCAGCCTTGATAAGGCCAAAATGTGACGCCGTTTGGTCAGAAGGACATGACTCTTCTTTGACACTACGGCTTCACAACTCACTCCAGAAACTATCCTTTCATGCGTACTGGGGCAGTTCAAGTGTCATGATTCTATCGATCTTACTTCTATGGTGCAAACCTTATCTTTAGTTTAGTAGACCGTTAATCAGCATTCCTTTAAAGGTTTACGAAACTCAACAGTAGATTTGTCCGTGCATTTTTTTTTTTGTTTGTTTTTTTGTGTGTTTGTGTATTTCGAAAGTGTGTGCTGTTACGGGGATTATTATTTTAACATGCATTTAAATGTTCTCAAAGGTCGAGGAGCGCAAGTTGTGTCTAGGATTCAAATTGAAAAGTCTGACTAAGGTGTTTTTGTTCCAAGAATAGCGCTTAGTTATCGTGCTCCTCATCATGCTATCAGATAATTGAATACAAAAAGGTCATTTTGAGAACGGAGATTTTTGTACAATAACAGTTGTCATATTGATTAAAAAATATTGTTTGCGAAAGCCATGTAAGCTAATGAACTACTATGATGCCTAAGTTTATGGGGCATCGGTGGCACAGTGACCAGCGAGTCCGCCCTGATATCTGCAGGGATCCTTCTGTCGCGGGTTCGAGCCGCGCGACTGGCGTCCTGGCCTGAAAGCCTGAGATCGCCTTGTTGTGGACTGGCTATACATAAAAAAAAAAAAAAATAACAGCCAAGGTTAATACTAGCACTTTTTTTCCCTCCTACATTAAGTTTTTCTTTTTTTCGCACCAGTTGCCCATTCAAATCCTTACAACGTCTCTTTTTTGCTTTCCCCCCACAGAATGAAAATGTTGTATTCATAATGGGAGAAATCAGCGCTAAGGCTCATGCATCGCAAACCCACATTTCGTAACGCGGTCGCTGAATTCGAGTGCGTTTGAACCTGCCCCAGTATGCCGAGCTCCAGTCTCCAAGGTGGCCACAAAGATGGAGACACTGACGACGCACAAAAAACGCATCGGCATAAACATGAGTCCCCCTCGAACAGTCAGAGCGGTCTGCCGCAGAATAAACATGCACATTTGAGTAATGGTCGACAAAGACCCCCTCACTTACACAGATCGTCCAGCGGCGAGCTTGACCAAAGGGAGCTGCAGAGGCACGTGAAAAAGACTGACCGGCATCGGTCAGAGCCACACCAGCATGGTCAATTACTTCCAGATCACCATAGAGGTCACCATCCACATTCGGCTCAGACACGTCCATCCTCCATCCAGAGACAGCAGAGTTATCCCATCAGTCAGCATCATTCAGACCGATGCCGCGCCCTTTCTCTCCAAAGGCAGCACAGTTATCCCGCAGGCCAGTTTCCCTCCGACCGTAGCCGCGTTCCGTCAGAGCATGGTCAGCGCAGACGGTCACTGAGCTGCTCTCAGCCCCGCCCGGCGTCGTGTCCGTCCCCTCACGGCGATCTTCACGGACGGGCTACGCTAGCAGGGTCAGGTGACAATCTCAGTACGTCCCAGGGGTGGAAGCAAAGATCACCGCACTACACGCCGTCCGCCTCGCCAGTGGTCAAGAAGAAAACAGCTCACTTCACGCCGCCTCCGTCGCCCGGCTTGCGGCAGAAATCGCCGCACGCTTCCCCATCTCTCCAGGCAAAATCTCACCACATACTGTCCGCGCACGCGTACAGGAACGGCAAAAAATCTTACTCGCCCAAATCGGAGAGTCCAGAGGAGGAGAAATGTCTGCCGCAGATGGAATCCATCATGCGCCAAATGGCATCAGGTCAGTGAGTGAGACAAGATAGCGATGCTACTGGTTAGTGAGGCAAGATAGCGATGCTATAGGGTAGTGAGGCAAGATAGCGATGCCACTGGGTTTATTGTTTGGGAAACATTGGACGGCTACTTTACGTACCTCCATCCCCCCGGTCCTTGTTTTTAAATGGGAAGGCGAATAGCAGAAATAATGATCTAGTTAAATGTACTGGTTCGTAATCTTCAGAACGTCACTTTGTGTAGCTTCATCCTTCCACCCCTGAGTTTAAATGAGGATATATGATTAATACAAATGTTTATCTAATATTATTTTTACTGTTTGGTTAACTTTTGAAAGCCTCTCTATCGAGCTCTATTGTTCTGTCCCTCGGATTAACAGGGAAAATATATGTTGACAAAGACTGGCATTTCTCCAACGTTGAATTCTTGGGCAACGGGTAAAAGCTGAGTATTTATTTCAAATTTTGTAGGTTTATCTTAAGACAGGAACAAAAACGAAGAGCTATGATCATCAATGCCACAGACCTGACAAGTGATTTTAAAAAAGGAACCAGGGGCATTGATCGAAATTTTATCGAATATTTAATCGATGGCTAACATCAGGTGAACTGGTTGTGGGGAGTCAACTCGCGGCAGTTGCTGCATAGTTCCACATGCAAGAGCCACATACAGAAGTATGTCAATGCAGCCAAGCGTGAAGCGTGCATTTGCATTTCGCCTGTTGGTGGAGCTGGCTTTAGAGGCCTTTAGGCTTTTGAGACGTGCTTAGTATGCATATAAGTGTGTTTGTGTGTGCGTGTGTATGTGTGTGTGTGAGGGGTGGTGGGATGGTGGTCTACAAGATATTTGACGCATACAAAAGGACGAGATCAGTAAGCAAGAACATTCAGGGACATTTGGGGAGGGACAGGGGGAGGAAAGGGGATAGGAGTTATTTTGACTTTCGTTGGACCAAAAATATATATTATGTGTAAGGTGAGAGATATGGAGGATGATTATAGCTCTTGATACTTGACCGTTGTGTACTAGAACTCAGCGAGCTCGATTGGTCCAGGGCGTGCTGAAAATAGGCGGTCATACCGTAATAAGGATTGATAGAAATGTGCACTAGCTGAGACCTTACCCAATATTCTTCCACTCGTCTGTCCCATCCGTTGCTCTCTAAATAGGGAACTTTTGTTTATGTGTCTGACTTGTACATGGCAATAGGAGAGCGAACCCCGCCTTGAGGTCTGTAGAATCACTTTTCGTCGCGGGTTTAAGTATCGAGTATGATGAAGGCCTAGAAACCTGGATCATCTTAGTCTTGGTCAGGCTGAAAATGCACAGAAATAAACACGAACATGAAAAGAAAAACTCAGTAACACTATACAGTTCTAGTTTAAGATAAAACCGACTAGATTAATCTTGAAGATAATTCGGTTAGTGGCTTTTTTTCTTGAAGTCTTTGCCTACATCAGATCTTTTTTTTTTTTTTTTTAATATAAAAAAGGCAGAATCGATCAAGAAGTTGTTTCACCTGCAAAGTATAACTTGGACCCCTATTTACCTGTAAGCCAATGGAAAGGGGAGGTTTCAAATCTAAAAGAAAAACACAGTTTAACATCGTAAAGAAATGAACTTGTGTGCTATGTGCCTTTGATACACTGCCATTCAACTGGTGAAGAATGTGCCCTAGTTTGATTTCATTTTACTATCTTTTCTATTTGATTTTATTATCTTTTCTTTGTAATCGTCATTTTTTTTACTTGATAAAGCCTTAAGGGCGAAACATTGTTACGTATACTCTGTGTTGTTTTAATTGTTTTTATAAGTTTGAGTTGGTGGTTGTATTCTTTTACTATATTTATTCTTTTCTAAAACATAACAACAGAACTCGTTTTATTCGAACGGCTTTAAAACTTTAAAAAAAATCGAATTAACAGTAAGTTTATTTATTATGATGAAACTTAAATAACAAAAGAACAGATTTTAGAACCAGCAATAAGTGTATGAAGAGGCAGAGCATTCTACTTACAAGTTGCAATAAGTTGTTTTTTTTCCACGCTCCTTTTGCTAGAGGGTCTCGAATATTTGTAAAGTAATCAAATCTGTTCTATCGTTATGGTTCTTATCAGAATAGGATTAGGGTCTCGAATCTTTTTCAAAGTAATCAAATCTTTTCTGTTTTCAGTGTTCTTCACTTCAAAAGAGAACGATTATAACTCTGATTCTATAAATAATTCTTAGACCCTAAATCACCTGGGAAAATATCACGGCATTGACCCACAAACCCGCTTTCCTCCCTGGACTATCTCAACAATTCAGTCAAGAGCTCCTGGGATTGATCATGGAGAGAAATTGAAAGTATTAGACTACTGATTAGTCAAATATCAAACTAGACTCGGTGAATGTTACAGATAAAATGTATGATGTATAAGAATAAAGATGATAGCTTACTAATGTGTGAAGTATCCTCCTTTCTAAATTTCAAAATGTAGGCGGAGTTCATATTATAAGTTTTAAAAAAATCAATACCAATGAAAAACATCCAGCTGAAGAGAAACAATGCAAAATTATGATTAAATGAGAACTTCTTAAAACAGCGTAATTACATAAACTTAACATTTCATCGGTATTATATTTCCAACATTTACAGTCGTCATTGATGAATAATGAATTTTTTTCAAGCTCTTTACATCAATATTTTAATGGTGTACCTTTTTAAAACTCTTTTGCTAATTATTATTGCCTATAATATATGGTTAGTATGACTAAGACAAGAATTTAAATGAACCATGAATATACAGTCAGTTTTTTAGAATCGATTCATTTTATCAATGTTTTATCTTTGTCTGAGATTCATATACCAATATTAATATTGTACCTGAATATTTATGCGGCCAACGTTAACTGCTTCAATATAGATTAAAGAATTTCAGTATTTTTCTCTTCGTTTTATTCTCTTGGGTTCAAAAGAAGAAGAGGGGAATGGAGGGAAAGGGGTATGTGATGTACATTCATATAAAGATCACACTGAATTTATCTGTTCTACAGCTGTTTCGTATGCTTAGATTTACTCAGTAAGTGAACCATGTATAGAAATTTATTTACCTTCCATTTCTGGTTTATTATAATATGTATGCTCACTTCTTTTATTCTTAAAACATAAACGATCCCAATCAGAACCAAACAAATGTCGTAGCCCACTTAGCACTGCTGGCTTGAGCTAATCTGGATATTAAAATCTCTAGTTAAACTCTATATAAAATGTAAGACGCGATACGATTCACTCACTCCAAGATTATTATGCCAATGTGTTGCTTGCTGTTTCTACATTTGTCCATTCTCTAAGTTTTCAGGAAAGGTAACGACGGACAGTCTTGTCAACAACTTTGGAGGATGCGGGCCCTTCCAGGTTCTGCTTGTGATGGCTACCTACTCGGCCCAGATCGCAGCTGTTTGGGGGATGATGTTCATGGCATACGGCAACTACCACCCCAAGTGGTGGTGCTATGACGATGTGAAGCAGGCTACTGCCGGAAACCTTTCCTTCCCCGATGGAGCGCTGAAGATAAACGCCTCTGCAGACCAGAACGTGACTTCCGGAAGCGGAGATCGGGACTCAGAGAGAGCGTCTCTCGTTGGTGGTAGTGGGAGCGCGTTCATAAACCCTGCAACAGGAGGCGTCTGGTCGATTCGGCCGTGGGATCCGAAACGGTCGAACCAGACAGGCACTTGCAGCACTTTCAAGAAATGTCGTCACGTCGAGTTTGACGAGGTGTCTTCCACTGTGGCCTCGGAGTGGGGGCTCATCTGCGAGGAGGCGTGGTCTCAGTCGGCCATCATCAGCATCCAGATGACCGGAGTTCTAGTCGGTGCCTGCCTGGGCGGGTTTATTGGAGATCGCCGGGGCAGGAAGACCACGCTGTACGGTCACCTGTTCTTCCTCGCAGTCTTCAATATCGTTGCCATCTTCTCTCCTACCTGGCAAATGTTTACTTTCTGCCGGTTTCTCATCGGCGCATGCGTGGGCGCCATTCTCGCCTGCTGCATCCTGTACCCTATGGAGTTTGTGGATGTGTGGTGGCGCGGCGTTCTAGGCGCGCTTCCTGTGTGGAATGTCGGGGCGACGTCCTTCTCTCTGGCCGTATGGCTGTTGAAGGACTGGAAACAGCTGCACATCGCCACAGCTGTGCTGTCCATCTGTATCTTCCTGCCCGTGTTCTGGGTGCCCGAAAGTATGCGCTGGCTGGCCGTGCACGGGAAAGTGGACGAGGCCAAGTATATCGCCAACAAGATAGCGTCCATGAACAGGCGGACGCCTCCCAACACCACAGTGCTGGAGATCATAGCCAAGGAGGAGAAGCGGATGTCCCGCATCAAGGGTACCTACTCCAAATATACTGTGCTGGATCTCTTCGCAGACAGGTGAGCGGCCTTTTGGCCAGCACTTTAAATACGACTGTATTAAAGTGAAATTAGTTGAATGCTTCGGAACCGTGATTAAAAGGCATGAGAATAATATACTTTGTCATTATATACACTAAAATTATGGTGGGGTGTTTTTTGTTGTTGTTGTTTTTTAAATTTAGTTCGTCATAAAGATCTCATTTTTTTCCTCCTTGCCATTATTATTCTCTGAAAATCATAAACATTCCTACTTTGTCATTTGCTTTTGCTTGGTTTATTTATAAACTCTCGCACGCGTTTGTTCTGAGCATGAAACAATTTACTCTTTCTCTCAAGGAATAATCAAAAGGAATCAGATACGCTGTTTCCTCACGTTTCTTAGGTTGTTTTTTTTTCTGCAATTATTCTTGTTTTTCCTGAATACAAACAGATATCGACATCGAAGAGAAACGTGAAATTTCCTCGAGTATTTAGACACAAGAAAGTGTGAGCCTCCCTAAGAATGAACAAATTTTCGGTGTATATGAGACAAGTTTGCCACGTCATAATAATTTATTTCTAGAGTGCAATGATCTTCATTTCATTTAGAGCCAATTCATAAAACATAACATATTGTGTTCTCCAATAAAATGTATCACCCTTCTGAAATTCAAAATAGGTTTGATAATTTTAGATAGTCGGTTCTCATTTGATAATTTTAGATAGTCGGTTCTTCAATGAGAGTTAACATTCTTCATGGATTCATAATAAATTTGAAAATTTAGATTGACGGTTATCCAACAAAAGTTACCATCCTTATGAATCTAGATAGTCGAGTTATCACCCTTCAGGAATTTATAATACATTCGAACTTTTAGATAGTCGGTTTTTCACTTAAATTTACCATCCTTCAGGAATCTAGATAGTCGGTTTTTCAATGAGAGTTATCACTTTTGAGGAATTCATAACAGATTTGAACTATTAGATAGTCGGTTCCTCAATGAGATTTATCATCGGTCAGGAGTGTAGATAGTCAGTTCTTCAATAAGAGTTATCACCATCAAGGATGCGTAATAGATTTGGTAACTTCTAGAGAGACAAAGCGATCATGAGTGATTCTTCACCTCATACCTGCAGCACTGTAATCTCTTTTTTTACGATCAAGTAAACCAGATGATAAATTGATTTAAAAAAAAAAAAAAATCAACAAAAAAACGTCTCTGAAAAAGTGATCGGGAACCTTAAGGACGAAAACAGCAATAAAACTTTCAATTGCCTCTCAAACTTCGATCTTGCCACCCGTCACCAATAACAATAAATCATTTGAACTCTAACCCTTTCCTTTCCCATTGGTTGACAAAGGTCTCATGTAATCTCTAATTTTATCTTTTGCCACTGTTGCCAAGTATGGCGTCTGTACCCGTAGCCTTTGCATCTTTTGCCGATGATGAAGTGCGGTCTTAAGTTAATCCACTGCCACCTGTCGTTGTGGATGATATACACCTAATCTTATCCATTGCTTCTTTTGTCTAAGATGATTTATCCACTGTCATCTGTCGTTTTATATGATATATCCCTTTATGAGATTAGGGGTATATCGTATCCACTGTTTCCTTTGTTGAATGTGAAGTGATGTTTTAAACTTATCTACTGCTACTTGTCATTGTTAACGATACACCTCTAATCTTATCTTTTGCTATTTCTGTTAGTTGTCGAATTGTGTGTGTTATCGGTAAACCTTTGTTCTTTGCCGTCCTGTCGTTAAAACTGACGTGTTATCTCTAAATTTATCTCTTGGTACTTGTTGAAAGATGACGTGTGAACTCCAACCTGATCTTTGCTATACATGATGCTTTTGAAAGTGAGATGTTATAATCACTAACCTTCTTTGTGACCAATTGTTCTTGATGAAAATAGTGATCCCCAATCTTTATTCTACGCCATCATCTGTCCAAAAACAACGCAGTTACTTTATGACTTTCCCATTGATGCTGATGAGGACGTTGTCCAAAAATAACATGCAATCCTTGACCTAATCTGTTGTCCGAATATGACATGCAATCCTTGACCTAATCTGTTGTCCGAATATGACATGCAATCCTTTAATCTAATCTGTTGTCCGAAAATAACATGTAATCTTTGACCTAATCTGTTGTCCGAAAATAACATGTAATCCTTGACCTAATCTGTTGTCCGAAAATAACATGTAATCCTTGACCTAATCTGTTGTCCGAAAATAACATGTAATCCTTCAACCTAATCTGTTGTCCGAAAATGACATGTAATCCTTTAACCTAATCTGTTGTCCGAGTTCTGAGGAGAGAGAGAAAAGCTACTCTCCAATGTTTCGAATTTAATCTGAACATTCATTGTATTTTTTAAATCCCAGTCTAAATGTATTGAATTTTTTTTTAGCCCCTCATAGAAAAAAAAAATCTAAAAGTGTAGATTTTAGAAGTCCAGCTTAATTATACATACACTAGTTGTTATTTTCAATTCCTTTGTTTATCTTCACAT
>BLXT01004630.1:1064647-1093657 GCA_019648995.1 Plakobranchus ocellatus
TTTTGGTATTTCCTTCTCTGCTGCCTCAGTTACTGCTGCTTTGAAATCTTCCCATTGTTGATCTACTTCTTCTGCTTCTCCTATGGTTTCAAAGTTATTTTGGACAGCAATGCAATATTTTTCTCTGATAGCCTGGTTAGATTTTAATGTGGCCAGATTAAGTTTGATATTTATGATCTTTCTATGTGTTTTCTTGAGTTTCAGTTTATATTTGGCTATCACTGGAGCATGATCACTGTAGCAGTCTGCGCCTGGATAACTTTTGGCAGAAAGAAGTGCGTTTCTGAATCTATGACTTAACAGGATAAAGTCTATTTGGTTTCTGATTTCCTCCCCTGGACTCTTCCACGTCCATTTTCTTCTTGGTGGTTGTTGAAACCAAGTATTGCCTATGATGAGGTTGTTCATTTTACACGGTGAGCGGTATAGGAGACATAGGGATAAAACCCTACCCTATAAACAGGAGAAGTAAGGCGTCTCCTTCCCTCCGCTAGCCTGTGGGAGACCCTTGGGCAAGGTCGAATACCCACGTAGCCCCCCGATCAGGGACACGTGAACTCAGGGTAAGCAGCTGAGGGATGAAGAGGAGAGCAGCCAAAATAGTTTTGGAACTGGTCGACTCTTCACTGCGTTGAGCAAATTGCTGAGGCAACCCACCCAGTAAGGGCACTGCTCTTGTAGAAGGATCGCAAGCCACTACAAGTATAATTGCAAAGCAAATCATGGTAGTCACAAAAAACAAATATAAAGCCAACGACGTCAAGGGGTGGCCTGCTATAAACAGGCCAGTCTCGTCCGGTAGGGGCAGTCATGTGCCGCAGGTGACCCTCGACCGTCATCTGGTTACTGCGTGCAAAACAACTACAGCAACAACAAAAATAGCTACATGGAATGTCAGAACTATGTTACAAAAAAGGAAAATTAGATAACATCAAGCTTGAAATGGAAAGAATGAAAATCAATATTTTAGGCCTAAGTGAAGTCAGATGGCAAGGGGCAGGAGTGATAACATCAGGAAATTATAAAATATTTTACTCAGGAGGCACAACACATGAAAGAGGAGTTGGTATACAACATATAGTATTGGATTAAATGCATTCAGAAGTTGGTTGCCCATTCAGGCCAAATAAAAATCTAGACTCCCTTTTGAGTAATGTATTCATTTCAGATATAAATATCTATCAAAAAATTTGAGATCCCCCCTCCTTGTGTTTGCAGCATTTTTTTTTTTTTTTTTTTGCTGCAAATGTCTTATTTGGTGTTGATATTTCAATGTCAAGTAAATTGGTTACTTTTAAAAATTTGCCAATGGGCTTAAAAAAATGCACAGCCATTTAACTCTATGTATACTATGCAGTTTGTTGGCTTATCATTTTTTAACGTCCACACCATTTTGTTAATTTTAATACAAACCTGAGTGTAATTAACCAAGGGAGGCGACTGTGGAAAAATATACTAGCATAAGGGAACACCTTTACTACCCTTGAATTTAAATTTTTCACATCTGTTACTGTAGTTTTGTTTTGTTAATTTTGAAAAGGAAATTGTCTTTGCCCCACTCTCAGAAAGTTAAAAATATTTTATTTTAAGTTTTGGCATCGGTCAGTGTCAATCGATAAACATAACCTGAAAGGTTCAGGTGTTCTACATCTAAAATAAAGAGAAGATAAATGTGTTATATGGGTTTAATAAACAGAACAACGACCTCACACTACAAACACAGCAATGAATTATAATTACTTTACTGATGGGTCTAATCTTTCTGTTATATGAGTAGTACTCAATTTTTAAAAGTCTTTGCAGGATGCATGATTGGATGCTTCAATGATAACAGTTCCTCAATAAGGTCTGTTCTTGTCACATGTAGGTTTTTATTTGTGTTCAAAGTCTCTCTTTCTTTCTGTCAGTGACATGTATAATTCAGGAGATTTTTATTCCAGAATTTTAAATACATTGTCTATTGTTATCCTTCCTGGATTTGAACCCCTTACAAAGCAATTCAACACATTGTTGTAGCTCAAATTTTGTACTTGCACATTATTTATATACATGACTCTGTCTTCTCTAGTCTCTCTCTGAATACACGTGATTTTATCTTTTGGCATATCCTTCAAATGGTAAAATTTAAATCATCATTTTATGTTGGTATTAATACTTTTTCTGTGGCTCAGTTGTGCCTTTAACTTGTAGAATTCATATATTATTCCCTCCCAAATGTGTTTTATATTGATATTCGGTTCATTGCAAAGGTATGCATGTAGTATATATTCATTTTTTCAATTATGTTTAATACTGCAGTCTTTGCTTTTATGATTTCTTTGACTTCTATTACATTATGTGAGACTTCAGAATCATTTGTAAGTGTTCTGTTCTCCAAGTCTGTACTATAAATTTGTTGTTACTTGCCTGTAATCTCATTGATAGGCAGAACTTTGATCTTAATTATTCGATTCCAGACTGTAGGCAATAATGCTAGAGGCTACAATCATGCCTTAACACTTTAATTTATAACAAAAATTATCAACCAGAGTACAAAGTGTCAACAGCCAAGCATATGAAATAAATCATTCAGAAGAAGTTGTTTGCTGCTGCAAAATAGTCTGCCTAAACTCACAAAGAGGCTCACATACAAGCTGCAGACCTGTGCTTTTTGCCCTCATTTTTTTTTCTCGTGACAATGTCACTCTTGAATCGAACTGGGATGTCTGTTGATGACCCAAAAGTGGCTGAATCAGGTTTTGTGTTATAATGGAGGCTATATCAAGTTTCCATTGTGGCTTGCTATATAATTATATATTTTTTTCAATTTCAGATCAAAAGGCACAGTTTATGACAAAAAATCAACTGTTTAAGAAGTCAAGGCACTGTAAGTATTTGGTAGAATAATTTTGTTAGATGTCTTGTGACTATAGCTATAACTTCAAGAAGTATTGAATTTGATTACTTCAAGTTTGATGTGAATCCAATATAAAGTATGGGGTTTTTTTCTATTTTTTATAAATTTTATGCATGATTGGAGCGGTGGCTCATCTGGTAGGGCAGTCAGCTACCAACTCATAGGCCCAAGGTTCGAATCCCAGTCCAGGCCAAGTCAGTTTTTCATTGTTCTTCTGTGTCCACCCAGCACTAAATGGGTAGATAGGTCTCTTAAGATCTGGCGAAAGTAAAGGGGGCAAGGAATGCAGTGGCAAACTATCACATAATGCATATGCCAAAAACAATAAGAACCCTACTCCTGGTTCCCGCATGTTTGGTCTAAGCATCAGACACACTTTTTTATGTATGATTAAAAACACTTGTTCAAGGTTTGACAATAAAAGCAAAGGAACATGTCATGATTTTAAATAATAGTAACAGTTGGACAATAAACAAGGAAACAGAGAGAAAAAGATGTGGTTTATCAGAAGAGTGATGAAGATATCATGGTTTATTGAATTGGTACTAAAAGAAGCTAAACTTTAATGATCACTAATTAAAACCGTAAGACAGAGGCAACCACAGTTTTTAGGTCATATTTGCTGACACAAGGGTTTATAGAACACTTAACAATCACTGGAAAGATTGAAAGCAAACGCAGTAGAGGTAGGCAGAGAGTAACTTTTATTGAAAGTCATATTAAAGTCATGGCCAATAGGCAGTGGTAGAAATGCGTTTTGAGGTTAAACTGAGAATAGGTTTGAGTAGAGGAACATGATTGCAAATGCCTGTTTCAGAGAAGGCACCTAAAGAAGAAGATTGTTAATGTGTTGAAATATCGATAGATATTGGAAATTTTTGTCACCGTTAGTGCTTTAAGAAAATCATTTGTAACTTAACATTAGTATGTTTTTCTTTGTAACTGACTTTTTTTATGAAAAGCAGGTCAAAATTACATGCAAAAGGAATGAAAAGGAAATGGTTTAAACAAAATCCTTGTGGGTTATTTTATAATGTGGATCTCAGATTATGTCATTCAGGTGATTTGATCTTGAAATGAGTGTGAAAAACTTTTAGGAAGAGATAGAGTTTGAAAATTAGATAATCAAGTTATTGAAATTCTAGACAACAGCCCTTGCAATGAAAGACATGAGCAGAAAGTTTTTGTTCAATAATTTTTTTCCAGCCTTATTTAACAAAATTGAATCCATTGATATATGTTACAAAAGATCTTCACCAATTATTTTTTTAAAGGATTGTCAGGTACCAAGCCCTTTTCCCCTTTTTCAAATGCTTTATTTATATTGTATTTTGATTATTTTTCCTTTTGTGCTTATTACATGATCAACATTCACACTAATAGTAGAATTACCTGTGCAAGATTTGTTCCTTCCTGTTGTTCCTTAGAACACTATCCACTGCCTCTTGAATCTTCTGAAAATGACTCTCACAAATTATAAAGGTTGTCTGAAATGGATAGTAATATAAAACTCCTATAGATATTTTAGTCATTTGAACTGCCTTTTTTGTGACAAGTTATCTGGGTAATCTAAATTCATTTTTAAACTAATTGTGCATATTTCTTATTTTTATTTAAAGTTTTTTTTCTTCTTCCAAAAAAGTTTATTGTCACTCACCTTACTAATCTAATATGTTTACCATATGAAGTTTTATAAAGAAAAAGGTTAATATTTTTTTTCCGTTGGTTTTTACAGCTACAACAAAATCAAAGCTAAAGCCAGCATTAGTTCAAAGCCCAAAACATGGGCAATCTGAAACATTTGATAACACCCACATGTTAGCTGATCTCTATACAAGGCTGAAAAAAACCCATGATGATCAGAAGGAGACAAGATTCTGTCCAGTTACATATCCATCTTATGACCAGTCAGAGACAAGATTTTGCCAAGATACATATCCTCCTTTTCAACAATCTGCAGCATCAAATTTCGAGTTTTTGGAGCAAGAGGCAAACTCTGAAGATGAGACTAATGCTAAACATTCAGTTGGGAGGATGACCAATGAATCTCATGTTGAGAATTGCCCCAAAGAGTGAGCTTCTATGCTTTGCTTCATTCCTCATGCCTTTTTTTAATAAGTAACTTTTCTCAGAATAAAAGATTGCAAGTTCATGAAAATAAGAGATGTTACATTTCCTGTTTTGGAATGAGCTGCAGTTTTTTAAATTTTTTCTTTTTTTTTTAGGAAAAGCAGGATTTTTATAAACCTTTCTGCCCAGCAGAAATTTTAGAAAGAAACATTGTTTTAAAAAGTGCTTGATGTAACGATTCTGTTTTTGAAACAAGATGGCTGCCATTGTATTTCTATGACCATTAGCTATACATCTCTAATATATAACTCTAATTTTATGAAGAGTAGAGCAGGTTGCACATGGCATTTAGTATTTTGGTGCACTGTAGCCATAGTTGTGAAAATTGAAAAAGTTCATGCTTTTTTCTTAAGGCCAGCCAGTATATCTGTCATGGATAGATATGCCATTTTATTGAGTGAAATTTCCTGTGTGACATGTATTGAATAAATGGTGACTATGGTTTTGTTAAGATAATCATTTAATTGAAGCTCCAGTTCTTTAAGGCGGAGATTGCATCTGTAGATATTATGCTTTTTTTTTTTTTGCAATTAGCATCAGTTTCTATTTTATCAAAACCTGTTTCAGCACTTAATTTTCATACATTTTTTTATTTCAAATACAATCTTCCTTTTTTTTTTTCATTTTTTCAACAATGTTCTAGACAAGAAACTTACCAATATAAGCTGGCCACAAAATTATTTGCTTCGGATAGTTCATGTCGGAACAATATTGAGTCTGTGAGTATCCATTCTTTTCTTTTTTTAATGGTTCAAAAATTTCAATATTTTTTTATGTTATGTTGTTCTTTGGTTAAATTGTTTGCATTTAGGAACTGAATTTAGCTACCTTATCTTTTCTTTCAGACATTTTGTGATTGTAGCTACAGTGAGAAAATGGTAGTCACTCTGTTATTGGACAGTTCAGTGGGATTCTGTCTTCAAAGAAATCTCCAGTTCATATGCCAAATTTATCAGCAAACATGTTTTCATCTCTTTTATACGTTTCTAATAGTCCCCTTTTTTTAAATAAATAGGTAGATTCCTTTTTCCACTTTAAGTGTGCTTTAGCTATGCATCAAGTCAAACCTTTAATAATACTAAGTTCCATTGTTTCTTTTCACAGGTCATGGAAGAGTTCATTAAGGCTGACAATGCTGAGCATCTCATTTCTCCAGACGACAAGCAGAGGATCCTGGGTAAGTCTTTGAAAGTTTGAAAATTGAGATGCAGTTTCATTTTTTTTAACAAGTTATTTATACCATTTGTCATATTACAAATGGGATAAAAAAGAAGAACTATGAATCACAGATTTAGAAGTAAATGTTATTTTACAGAAAATCTGAGCATACCTTTAAGGTGATAACTCTTTCTGTTTTTAGCCAAGTGGTAAGATGAGCCTCACTCTAGTCTTTGCCTGTCACAGTTGTGATCAAAACATGTCTTGCGTATGACTTCCCTTAAAACAGGCATTATTTTTATGATGAATGAAATTAATTACTTAGGAAAGGATATTTCAGGAGGGATTCATTTCATGTAAATTAAGAGCTCTTATTCAGTTTCATGTAAAATATCAAACACAGTCCAACTGTTTGGACAAATATAACTGTAAAAGAAAGATTTGAAAATTGAGTGACTATTGCACACATGTAATTTAATTCTTGTAAAGCTTTACGTTGTGCAATAGTTTGTTTTTCATTGCCAATGCATCTTTTTCCTCTCTGCTCTAAAGCTTTTGTCTGCTTACAGCCCATAAGCCTCATTATCATCAGCATAATTATACTTCTGCAACTTGAGAAATTATTTATATGCTTTTTTTTTCTCAGAGGCTGTACAACAATGGATGAGATCTGCTATTTTCTATGAGCAACAAATCATACAAAAAATGCGTGAGCCTTTGACACCAGAAGAAGCAAGAACCTTAAACGCTATGACCAAGGAAGATTGGAAAAAACTAGATGCAGCACAAGATGTATCGTTGAAATGTCAGTTACAGGTAAGTTCTTTTTTATCCATTCAGATATGCGGTGTTTTCAGAAAAAAATTGTGTTTAAGCCTAAAGACAATAGAATGCTAGCACTACCTCATGCTCTACCAAAGTAAAGTAAATTATCTTCAGATTTAGACAGCCTAATATTTACAATGGTGTGAACCTTGACATGAACAAAATTTAAGATGAATGCAAAGGCTTGAATTTATTGCCTTACGCAATTCAATTGAAGAGTGTTTTTTTTTAACACTCAGTATTTTCCAATTTGTGATTTTCAAGTTCTGAGACTTAACAATCAAAATGCAACAAAGCAAAAGAATTAATTTATAAAGTTAAACTTAATATATTTCATTATAGTGAATCATAGTAGCTTTTTTGTTTTTGTAAGACATGACAACTATGCAAATTTGAAATAAATGAAATAAATTCAGTGTTCATAAAAAGGCAGTTACTGAGTTTTGGAAAAATCCTCATCAGATGAGATTGGATCAAACTTTGTGATGAGTAGCAACAGATATAAGATTGAAAGCCATATTGAATATAGTACTGCTTTCATTATATTAGTTTGTTTTGTACAGTTCATAGGCTTCTCTTAAGCATCCTTATATGAATTTGAAATGAATCATATCACTTTATGCCATGGCAATCCTTTGCTGATCATGCTTTAACATCATCGTAAAAGCTTTGTTTGTGAACTGACAAAATGTAGCATCTCTCTTGCCAAGCTTCTGTTAACCTACATTGAAAAGTCAGTGACCCAAATCTGTGATTCACTAAGCAAACTTGATCAGCATCCTACTTAAAAATTGTTCTGCTTAGCTGAGAACAGTTCTAATAAGCCCAGCAAATTCTGTGCTGTGTTTAAATGATGCTGCAATCAACATTTCGATTTTTTTGCTTAGCTATGTCTGAATAGGCTAAAATTTCATGCAATTGAATAAAATTGATAAGCTACAAACTACAACTGATTTCAGTTGTTTACCATTAGAAAAAAATTAACATGAAGTAGATATTGAAATTATAATTTGAGTAGTGTCATTTTGTGGAGAAATTTACCATGGAAATAAAAATAAGAGTACCAATTATAGATTTTAAGAAGAATCAAAGACAATACCAAAGGTTTTTCCTACTGCAAACTGAAGAGAATGAAGTTTCAAACATGTTGTCTTGCTTGGATTTTGAAATGGTGGCTCAACACAATTGGAATTTAAATTTTTAGGCGGTTCTGTTGATTCTAAGATGTGTATTTGGTTCATTTCATAGAGTTGTGCTACTAGAATGGCCTCCCTTGCTTGGAGTATTACATGCAGTCAGAAACAAAAGTATTAATAATGGGATTATTCTCTCAGGAGTAATCTATCACAGATTATGTTAGATCTGCAAATTATACATTGTAATCAATTGATGTTACTATTGCAAGTTTTTTTTTCTTTTTTAAATGAAGTTTCATATCCCTTTTTTCTCATGCTTTCAACACCTAGTTTCTTGTGCCCAGTTAACTTGAGCCTTAAAAGGGCTTTCCACGGTACAGTTTTCCGTATGGCTTACTAGCTGTAGGGTATCAGTACGGCTCAAAAAAAAATTCCCTATCTCTTTGTCACCTACAAGCATTTCCATGCCAAAGAAAACACTGTACGGTAAAAAAAGCTGTACGGCTTTTTTTACTCATGGAGCGGATTTTATCTGCAATGCCATACAGCTTTTGAGCAGAGCTCTATTTTTGGGGGGTATCAAAATCAAAATTTTTTTAATCTGACTTCAGATTCAGAATCTATGCCTCATTTCCATGCAATCTAATACCAAATATCCCCTATTTCTATAGAGGATTTTTAAAAAGAGATTTCAAACAGACCTTCTACTTGAGAACCGAGCTCTGTCTATATTTTTTTTTTCCTCTTTACTTATATAAAAATTTTTTTTTTTATGTTTGAGGCCAGCTAATATTTTTCACTGCACTTTTATCGATCTACATGCTTGGAAATATTTGAAAAAATTATTTACGTATACAACATGTATTTTTTCCTTGCGATTCTAAACCTATTTATTCTCTCTCTATCTCTCTCTCTCTCTCTCTCTCTCTCTCTCTCTCTCTCTCTCTCTCTCTCTCTCTCTCTCTCTCTCTCTGTCACTCTCTTTCCCCCCTCTCTCTCTCTCTCTCTCCTTTTCTCTCTCTCTATCACACGCAAATATATAAGTGAGCCTTCCCTTTTCATAAACTTTTTGAACGCCACACCTTTGCAACGTATTTTATCAAGCAATCTTTATCCATCTAGACTGTCTTACAACACAGGCAAGGGAAAATACAAGGCAAAAGTCTTTCAAGGCTTGGCCTGTCAAAACAAAAATGTCTACCTGTTCTTTGTGCAGGAAGAGAAGAATTTGCTGTACATACGATTCCTGATTTTAAAAGCCATACCAATACTGTATTCATGGAAATGGAAAAGCCGTACAGAAAGCCGAACGGCGAATTCACGGTACGGTGTGGCACCATACCATGGAAAGCGGCCTTTAGGCTACTCAGAAATGTTCAAAGTAGCAAAGACTCCTTCTCTCTTTTTGTACATGTCCTCGAATAAGAAAATCAAAGCAGTCAGCACATGGTTTTTTGACACTGTGAATGGACTCATTAAGAAAGTATATGGCTTTTTTATCTCATTCTTCTGAATATTCTCTTTTATTTCTTGCTCTTCATCCATGATAATAATTTAGAAATTGCAATTTAAGTGTGTGTTGATGTTATATTGAAATGTTGATGAGCTTGTGAAATGCATAATTGTGCTCATCTTTGCAAAGCTTTTCTTTTTTATTAATTCATCTATAAGTATATATTTTTCTGCAATTGCAGGAACGAGCGAAACTTTTGTTAAGAGAATATGAGTCTTATCCTCGAAAAGCCAAACCGAAAAGATGCAGGCATTGTGACAAAAATTATACTGCAAGTACATCTCTTCATAGTCACCTTATTAGCTTATCAGGTGAGTGTAGCATTTAGGTGCTGGAGGTGTTTTTTTGTAGTGATTACTGACTTAATCCTGCAATGCTTTCAGTTAATGAGCCTTATCTGTTTGCATAGTAAGAAAATTTTTTTTTTTTAATGATAAGTATAAATATTGATAATTCCCTCTCTATTTTATTTTTGTTCATCAGTTATATGGCCTTCTCTTCACAGGAATTCGTTATTGGGTGTGCATCAGATGCAGAGATGCGCATAAGACAGATGTCACATTTACACGAAAACATTCGCTTCTTTATCATATTTTAAAAGATAATGATATACCAAGATATATATGTCTGGAGCCAGGATGCTACAGAAAACACAATCACACTCATCATCAGAAGGTAAACAGCACTTTTGCATTTCATTTTTTTCTTTCCGGAAAACTTTCAGCTGTTTTCAACTTTTCTGAGGAATTGATTCCTTTGTTTGTTATTTCTTTTTGTTTCACACTTACAACTGTTATAAATGCATTGCACCTTTATGGAAAGTCTAATTGAATTACCTGTATTTATTTTCAAAATAATTTAAGCTGTAGTTTGTGCTTGAATTTTTATTTTTTTTTTTTTTGTATCATTGTTGGTTCCTCTTAGAAGTAAAAGACATTGTTTGGTCAGTTGTTCATTTTATATTAAGTTTTATTATTTTTTTTTTCATAACTTATTTATGCCTAAAGCAATTCCTATCATTTTATATATTTGGTGGCCAGAGTCACGCAAGACAGCACACTGGTGAAAAACATTTTCAGTGCAATATTGAAGACTGTGACTCAATGTTTTCCAACAGGAACACTTATAGTCGCCACCTGCTTCAGTTTCACAACATAGAATTACTTAGGTATGTAATATTGTGTGTGAACATGAATTTTTTTATGCAGTGCGGGGTCTATCAGTCTTGAATTTTTTTTTGCCTTTTTGCCATTATTCGATACAGCATGTTAATTATTGTTATTGGAGCTTTCTATCAATTAGTTATCTGAAGTAAAAGTTCACAGAACTTAACTGTAAAAATAATAGTAAAGTTCATGCAATTTTTTTTTATACTGAGAAGGTAACCAATTAAAAATCACACATACATAATTTTGGTTATGTGACATATTTGGACTTGCAAAATGTTTTAACATCAGTCTTAAAATTTTATTTCTGGGAAAGAAACTAATGGTCTGTTTTTCAAAGTGTATTTTAAAACTGGCTCATTTTGTAGTGGCACTACGCAATTATCAATTTGCAACACTTTGAAACCTTTATTAAGCAGTTTTATTATCTTTTTTATTTTAATTGCCTGTGAATGTTTACAGGAATAATGAATTGAAAGAAATTGGACCCACAGAAGCTTGTCAAAAGGTAGAAGATGCTCGCCTCAAAGCCAGAGAGAGAAGCAAGGTAAAAGCAAGTTTTTACGTTGTTTAATACTTGTTCACAAGTTGTTGTTTTTTTTTCTTTTAAAAAATTTGCACATGGGATGATTGGCACTGTTTAAGCTCTTGAAGAGACCGTAAATAGCTGCCAGCCCTCCCTGGTTTACCAGCACTTTTTGTTTTTTGAACTTTTTTGCAGTCGCTCTAGCTTCAGATTTAAAATCCTAGTATCTAAAATTCTGTAATGAAACATGCAAGCCCTTTATAAAACACATATAAGTTGATTCTTTAGCTCCTTTACAAATAAGGATGTAAAATCCTTAATGTGTTCTATCTTTGGATCCTAGGAAGTTTTACCAATTCTCTCTTTCTTACTGACCTTGACTATATGATAAGAGTTCATAACTATCAGGTATATCATTTTGTCCACATAGTAATTTTGCATAACTTTGTGTCTAAAGAAAAAATTTTTGCACCTAAGATTTTCTCATTGAATTTTAAGGCACATTAGAGAAGACAAGGAATAGCTTTGGAAAAAAAATCCCTGATAAGTCCTCTGGTAAAGGTAAAGTTGAACAAACATAGTATGTGTAGTGGATAAAAATTCTAAACTGCCCCAATTTTGACTATATCATACGATGTTTTTTTTACATCTCTTGAGCTTGTCTTAAGGTCCTTAGTATCCTGCAAGTAAAATAGTACAGAAAATATTCTCATAACTGCAGCTCTTAACTTCACAGGGAAATAAAATATGGGAGTCACTATATTTAAAAGCAACAAAGTCATAACTTTTTGTCACAGCGCCATTTATCAACATTAATTACTGGTAATAGTCAGATATCTTGCAGTGAACTACATTTCATACAATGGACTAATAGATCAATATTAAATGGATATTAAAAATTCCTTTTCCATACTGTTATTTATGCTTTGCATGTTCTTTACAATAAAACAATGGTAGCTTAAAATGTTATGGATGTATAAGAAAATCAGTTTGATTTCTGCACGTGAATTTTACTGTATAAAGGACAAATTTACAGTGCATCTGCTCATCATGAGTTAATGCTATTTAAATTTATAACACACTCATCAGCTCAATTTTTGCCCTTGAAACTGTATATTCCAGGTTCATGCTTCATTGAAAATTTTATTGAAATATCTACCTCTAATTGAATAAAATAAGGGGGAGGGGGAAGGGAAAGAAAGCCTTTATGAATCAACTCTAGAGCCAAATTTTTTGTTTCCATTCTTTTCAATTTTCTTAAAGTACACGTATTCATGGTTTGAAAATTTTCATTTTTTTTTACTTCATATCTAGGTGAAGAGACTGAATGGGTACGAGAGATCATCAGTCTCATGCCCATCTGAAACAAACTCTATATCCTCACCTGAAGTAAACAGTGTTATATTTTCGCCTGAAATGAATGACATTACACCTTCCAAAAAGAGAAAGACGGATATTTTGACAGAAATCAGCCTTCCCAGTGTCTGTGAGGAGGTGGCTCTAAGAGAGGCATATCATAAACCAGAGAGAGAAGTTGAGCATGAACTTCCCAACCATGTAGCCTCAAAAATACTGAGTGGTTTCGCTCAAGGTTATAAAGATCAAGACAGTCATGAAAAGCAACTAAAGCCAGGCAAGACATCAGATGGCCTAGCAGTTCTGTGTGCTGTGGCCCTTGGAGAGTATTATGACCAGAAGGAAAATGATCCACAGGCAGCACCTGACCAGTGTGCTGCATTTGTACCAGCCAGATCTAATGCAAATGCTCTCTCTCAAGTTGCTGACAGTGATGTTTGCTCACTGCCTTTGCAAGCTCCTGCAGCTGTCACCAGTAGTCAGTCTGAAAATGCACAAATCGCTTGTAGTGTTACGCCAGAATCGGAGAATGTGGGAAATATTTTATCCCTACAACAAATGTAATGTAAAACAGTAAAACCATGTCTTGGTCTAGATAATTACATAAAGGAATCTTTCTCACAATCTAGTCCGTTTTTTTCCTCAAACCTGAAAAATTCAGTACTCTCTATGATGGAATGTTGCTGGATGAAAGAAGCTGCATTAGCTTGTTGATGATGTAAGAGAAACTGCATAGGCTTTTCATATGAGCAAAAGAAAATTTGTGTACTATGCTGTCATGCTCAAAACTTTGATGGCAACTTTTGCAAGTTATTTATTTGAAACCTTTTGCCAGATCTTAAGAGCAGCAGATTATTTAGTTTTGGTGATTTTAGTGATTTTGTGTTTTTTTTTGCAGGCGCATTGCAATGTGTTCTAGTTTGCTGCTGATTTTTCTTGCCAAGTAATTTACTAAGATGAAATTCATGCTTTCTATTGTCTTTTCACAAATTATGCACTGTTTTTGGGTAAAGAGAAATATAGTCTATGTTAGGATGAATGATGGACTTTACAGGCTGTGAGCCAAGGTCTTGGGCTTTGAAAGCTGGGAATATTGTATTCTTATGTGTTGTTTTCTACTTTCATGATTGTGTTATTTATATTCTGTGAGACTTGTAAAAAAATTTTTTTGCAAATAAATTTGGAGACAATAAAGTTTCCTGTAGGCCTGATTTTGAAAGGTTTGCCAGCTGCAATATTTGTAAAGTAGTTTGGATTTTATTTTTCAAAGTCACAATCTGTTTTAACAATGATTTTGATGAAGAGACATAGTCTTTAATTTCATTTAAATTTTAGTACAAATGTTCTTCCGAAATTATGATTTTTCAAGAAGTAAGCTTTGTTTCTCAAAAATTAAAATTTTCAGGTATCATTAGGGGCTCATGAATTTGTTCAAGGGTAGGGAATTCTTATTTTGTTTTTCAAAACTGAAAAACTTGCATAAAAAGATCCTCCAATTGATTATGTTTGGCTGTAAGTTTTTTTTTCTTTAAATTTGAAAAAAAATTTGGGGGGCATTTATTTTTGTGTTTTAATTCTTTCTCATGTGGCATTGAAAGAAAAAAATAGGTGGATTAAACTTTTTGCAAGCATAGTCTAGAAATAGATCCTGGTTTTTAAAGATTTATGGGAGCTTTTCTGAGCTTAGCACATTACTCATGAGAAAGTTGGTAGTTTTTGAGAGGCTGCTTTATTATAAAATTGAATGTAGTCTCTTTGAACCAAATGCTTGGTTACTGGAATATTTATCAGTTAAACAAGTGAAATCTGATTGAGAATCTGAAAACTCTTCAAAATATTTGAAAATTAAATTTATCATGGCTAAAAAAACTGCAGTCCAATTTAGATTGCTGAGCTTAATAACCCTTAGAAATGTACCCTGCCAAGATCATCCCTATATGTCAAAAGTGTTTTTTATTTTACAATATATGTACAAACTAGTGTGCCTGGCATTTATGTCAGTTTGTGTGTGCCTGTGTATGAATAATGTAATACCTGTGTTAATAGTGGGGGAGTGCAAATTGTATGTGATGTCATGGTTGCATGATTAATATGATTCTTGAAAACTAAGGAAAAAGAAAACGGTATACAACTAGAATTTTTAGTTTGCATCTTTGACCATTCAAAATGATTTGATTCTTTCTATATTCTTCTTAAGGGGCTCATGATGGACTAAGACAATAAAAACTTGGATGGATTACTCTTGTGCCTTTCACTTAGTAGTGATCATGTCAGAGAGATTTTGGAATATTTTGAGCTAAGACCTTGTAGGGGTTTATTGGGAGAACTTGGACTATAAACAAATTATGGTGTTTTAGAAATTGTTACATTTAACTTTAATCTGCCTACGAATTTATACGTTTTTGAATTATTGGTGGTGAAGTGCTGAGAAAGAGAGTGCTTCGTATTCTTTTGTTCTGGTTTCAAACCGTTTCTTAACCACCTTGGGTTGGTGTACCTGTAGAAGGTTTTACCCATTAGGCTGTTCTGTATATATTTCTAGAGACAAAGAATTGGCTGATGGAATACACATGGTCATGAAAAGTTATCCTTAAGACAATTTCCCTTGATTTGAAGCAGCTGCTTGGTTCTATTTATTGTCTGGTGAAAGCCACCCTTATCTAAAGGTAGATGAATGATCCAAGCCCTGCACCCACTGTATGTGTTGTTGGAGGAAGTTTAGCAACATATTTTCTGCCGTACTCATGGTATCTCTATCCTTCCCTCACAGAATTTCATTCAGGGGCTGAACAGCCCATTTTGTGGTATGTCTAGCAGACACTTCCTAGCAATTTAGCAACACATGCAGAACTGATTTATCTCCATCCCCACAGAGACAACACTTACAATGCAAGACAAACTGTGATGTTCCCTTTCTGACAGAAGCTGTGTGTTTTGGTCTTGAAGAAAAAAATACAATCAAAAGTTGCCCTTGCATTCACAATAGTTTTTATGGCTGTGGTTGGAGTCTTCTTTCATTAGCTATCACATTGGCTATCAGTTTAATCCAACATGTGCAGGCAACCACTTGACCACAACTCGCACTCCCTCCACCCTTCCCATATTTGCTCTATTGATCCATCCAGAGTTTGCAGTAATGCCCAGCAGTAAGTGATGATTGCCACGCTGGGGAGCAGGCTTGCTTCCTGATGCTTCCAGGTGGATTACCTTTGTTTAAGTACTCTGTTACCAACCCAAGCTCACAATCAAAACTGCACATTTTCTCTCCATAGTTCTGCTTACCAGAGATTTACCATCAGGCCATAGGATGTAGCCTACATTACATTTGTTACCAAAGAATTAACTGTGCAAAGTTATGCAATCCGTCATTATGCAAAGCAAGCTTCAGTTAACAGATGCTTTTGTGAATTTTTTATTCAGCATACTATTCAAACTTGTCCTAGAGAATGCACATTGCCCAAACAGCTATATTTTCATCTTATTTTTTTAACAAAAAATATCATTCTCAACTAATTACTGGTTGGTTGCACTGGTTGCAAATCACTTGTAACTTTCCTTCTACATTGCGTCTTTGTGTACTTAATGTGTGAATATGACTTTGTTTACTTGAATTTTGGTTGACAAATCCCAAGTATATTTTTATAGGTCTTTTTATGACCACGTACATTTCATTCCACTTCTTAAAACTTGATATTTATTAAAAGATATGAGAAAGTGTTGATGCACTGCTTTATTAAACAATGTATATAAACACTTTTGAAGATAAAACACTTAACGTTGAATATACACTTGTAATTGAAAATTGAAATTTGGGCTGAAGAGTTGAATAGACCACATTGCAATTACATAGTTAATGAATAATAATTTTTGAAAGTCTGAGTTCTTTCCATTTTTATGACCTTGTCTAAACTTCAGCATAAAGACACAAACTGTTTTTGCCATTTTTTTTAATTTACCACTGAGCTTTATATTTTCAATTTGATTTATAAAAACTTTTATCAAGCATATACATTCCATTTATTTGTTATCATTGGCATCTAACTAACCTTTTAAATAGCATGGCTTTTTTCTGTGAATATGCATTGGAAATCTTAATTTTCTTTCAGAATACTGCTTAATAGAAGATTGAATAGCTCCTGCCTGTATTATGATTCAATGTAAAGGAGGTTCAGGCATAAGGCTTTCATTTTCAAATGATTTTGGTCAAATTATTGCTTTGAAAAGTTTTTTTAAGTCTAAGTGAGTGAAATACTCATTGCATTGCTCTACAGCAAGGTGGGTTAAGTAGTGAAGAGTTAGATCTGATCCAACTTAAATTTGATTTTCTTATCTTGGGGGGAAGGGGTCACTTCTAGGCTTAACCCACTTAAAGTATGGAATTCACAATTTTGGCATTTCTTTTGTTTTTTAGAAAGGGAAAATACAGTTTACTGGTTCCCTGAAAATTTTTGAAAAAGTGCAATTGCTACCAAATTTTTGTGTGAATATCTGTATGGTAAGGAAAACTATGCTTTCAATGACTTGCCGATTGAACTAATATTAAACCAATTTCTTGTATTTTTCATCAATTTTAGGCATCATTGGCCATACCTGCCATTGATTCCACGGTAAAAACAAATACAAATTTTCATATGTTTCTATAGAAATTTCAATTACATTTATTCTCATTATACGTTTTTTTTTCTTGTCACAAAAAACTTATTTTTTATCTAAAATATAATAGAGCTCTTACCTATATCATGTTCACATTTTTTTTTTTAGAAATTTTGATTTTTTTTTTTTTTTCATAAAAAAATGGATCCAAAGCTACGTGATGTATAGAATACAAGATTTATATGAAAAAATTTTTAAAGAATGAAGAAAAAAAACAAACTATTTAACATGTATTTCAGAACATATCAGAGAAGTTTCAAATGATTTGAATTTCAAGTTTAGGAGGAGATGGACTTTCAAAATCAGATAATTAGCAGATTGAAATTCAAAATAGCTGCAGTTTCTGTGAGCACATCAGGTGAAAAATTGTTTTCAATTTTTTTCCCCACTATGACTGCGACAAATTCTTTTACAAATGTTGAAACCATCTATCTCAAATATTTTTTTTTTAATCACTCTCATTTCCTCCCCCTTTCATCCTTCCTTCCACCCTGTGCTTTCTCTTGCCCAGCAGGCTATATATATATATATTACCTCCTCTTTTATAAATTCCACCACAATTTAAAATAATGTACCCAGTTTATAATATTTTATCATGAAAATAGACATTAAAAATAGTGAAGGTGAAAGCAAACTGTTTTACCTTTGTGTGAACTTGATCAGATTTGATTTTTCAAAGTAGTTTGTCATTGTAATTTAAAAAGAAAAGCAAAAGGGAGAAAACTAGAAGTAGTGTTGGATTTTGAGAGGCCTTTTTTGAGAGTTGCATGACTGGGGAGAAATTAAGTGATATAGTAGTGAGTTATAAACCAAAAACAGTAGGGAAAAAAATCTGATAACTGCTTGTGGTTGATTGGTTAAATTGCTCTGACAAATATATCTGTGGTAGCTACAACACATGTATGTAATTCCAAAGCATGACAAAAAATTGACAGGAGTTTGTTTAAACTACATTGATTCTAACTGTAAATCTTAATCTATTGTTTATTCCTGATATTGTTGTCTGAAGGATTTGAAATAATACTCCTGCTTTAATAGTCCAATGTCTAACTTACAATTGTGAGGAGTTACAATGTTAAATATACAGTGTTGTGTACATAGTATACATTCTCACTACTGAGTGGTATTTTTATTGTTGTGTTTGCTGCAGTAATATGTAAAATAATTGAAACATTTACTTAAAACAAAACAACTGTTACAGCGAGTCTTTCCACTTGTACAAAATGACATATTTTTTATGCTGCTAAATGAGTGCCTCAATAATGTCTTTCAGCAAGTTTGTTAAATGCTTTTTAATTCTCCAAATCAAAGAGGTTGCTATTTCTTTAGCATCAACTTTTTTTTTTTTACCTTAATCAATTTAATTTTTTTCCTTAAAAGATACTGCTGTTTTCTTATTGATATGATTGAATGTGTAAATATGGAGATTGTAGAACTGAATATTAATGCCTTGATCTGTATTGTCAATATATGTCTCTCGTTTTTTCTCAAAAGTGTTGCATGAGACATCTCTAAGGACAGGTCTCAAGGCTAGTTTGATTTAAATTAGTTTGAGCAAACCAAAAATGCTAAATTATTCATTAAATATCTAATTATCATCCTGAATAAACTAAGTAATAATTAACTTTCCCAAACTAAAGAAGTTGGATAATGCCATTGCAAATAATACATTTGTTGTATGTGCTCCCTTAGACGCATTTGATTTCATTTGGCTGTTAAGAAGGAGTAAATTGTTTTAAAATGAATCTCAGAAGTATTACTTTTGACACCTGACACATTAGGGCTGGTTTCAAGGCGCACACTTTTTGTATAAGTACATGCTAAGGAATACTCTACAGGTGAATATTTTTCTGTTTTTAAATTTAAGACTTTAAAAAAATTTTGTTGTAAAGAATGGAAATGATTTTGGAGAATTTTACTTTGAAAATTATTAAATAAAATAAGCTTTAATAGTTAAATATTTTTATCATAATGACTTAAGTATTGTAAACTCTAAGCTTCAAATGACAAGCAGTGGTTATTTTGCAAGGATATAGTTTGTTTTTTTTTTGCATCAAATTGGTTGATTTTATTAGCAAATGAATTGTAGCCTGGAACTTAATCTTGAGTCTTTACATTGGTTTAATAATTCAACATTTTGTTGTCCTGCATATTTGTATTTTCAGTCAGCAATTTCTTATAGTCTTTTTCTTTCTTTTGCATGAAGTAATATATATAATTTTTTTTTTTTTTTTACAGAAATCTGTTTAAGATAGGAAGAAATTAAGATTATTAAAATTGTGGTTCAAATTTAATTTATGTAGCATAGATTCATATTTAATAAGTATTTAAATTCAAAAGAAGTGTTTTGAGAACAAAATGTGTTGCAGCTGTTAAAACCGTTCACAAATGACATCAGCAGAGTGGGGGGGGGGCTGCTTGCAAAGCTGATGTCAGCCATGTTTTAACTTATATATCATTCGTAGTCAAACTTATCAACTTAAGCTACTTTGCTTATTTTAATCATTTGGTCACAAGCATTCTTCAGTCGGTCAAGGGCTTTCAAACTTTTGAAATTCAGAGGTTTGATCATTCAAGGGACCAAGGGGAAAAAAAAAAAGGAAAATTAATTGCACAATTAAAAAAATCTTCTCAACAACCACAAATGCTAGATAGAACCATAATTCCTTTGCACAAAAATTGTAGCCAGAAAAGTATAAATTAACTTAAGGCGGATGTCATTTGCGAATGGTCACTTAAGAGAAAAGAATTTTTTGACTCAAAGTTGCATCAGATCATATAATCCAACAATCTCCATCAGCACTGAAGCCCTGTCAGATTTTAAGAGAATCTTTTTTTTTTTAAAGATCACTAGTGGTATAATTGCATCATAATGTTGACAATAATAATGATAAAAGTTAGAATATCAGTAAGTGTTACTCACCTATGCTTAAATAGCACAACTTAGTGAGCCAAAGCTACATTGTAAATACATAAATTCAAGTGCGGTACTTAGGAGTGATTTTTCGCAAAAAAATTTACATGTGAATAATTTCCACCTAAACAAATTTTGTGGGGTACAAACTCACACATTCACCATAAAACTACAAAATTTATTACATTTATCCTCCGCAACTACAATGGTTTTAGGGTGCTTTAGCATGATTGTGTGTGAGATTTTTGCTTTTATTGCCTGTAGTAATTTTGCAAGGGTGTGAAAAAATCAAATAAAAAGTTCATATATTTTCTCTATGATAGATTTTGAAAAAATTAAGAGAATCAAGATACTGTCCTACTCAAATAGCATGCAAAGTTTTAAAGCCATGGGATGATTAACATAGGAGAAATAAAAGTATTTGTAAAAAGAAAATACATTTTGAGAAAAAATTGCAAGTACAGTTTGGATACAGATTTTCAATCTGGTCCATTCGGTAGTTTTCCATTAGTCTCCTTAACTTCCTTCAGCCTCTTTCAATGGGCGTCTTAGTATTTCCTATTCTCATCTGCTGTCCCCAAGTCTCTTTCTTAGTCGCTATGCAGCCAGGCAAGAAGTTTTCCGACCAACGGCTCTCCCATATTATCATGTAGCCTCTTGTGTTCTCTAGTCGGAGCACCACTGTATTCAGTAATCAAAACTACAGGTCTAAAATGAACTGTCTGATGAGTCTCCGCAGCTTTTCCCCCAAATGACCTGGTGCGAGGCTACATTCAAATTTTTTTTTATCATCAAGCTGGCACTTTTGAGAATTTTTTGCAAATTAGATATTCATTTCATATATAAAATCTTCTGTTTTGAGATTGGTGAGCAAGACAATTTGATGAAGGAAGGGGTTTTTTATTTAGTGACCTAAAGTTTCCTGTGAGACAAAATTTGGGTTTGTCTATGGAATGATAAAATTGCCGAAACAACTGGTTGTTTTCATGCTCTGCAGTACAGACTTGATGGCACAGCTATTCTTTATAGACAGTTTCATAATGATTGCCTGAATTAGACTACCTTGCCTTTATCTTCAAAAGTACTTTTTCAAGTGGAACATTTGGCAGCAACTCTTAGTCCTGTCTCCATCGGCTTGACTATGTGACTTAGGCATTGTGCATATGGCTTTATGTCTACTTGCCTCATTATCTGTATCTATTTCTCTATTTTTCTCTCTGTCCATCGGTCTATCTTCTTGCCTATGTTTTAATCAGTCTATCTTTCTATTTATCCATTCATTTATCTATATGTCTTCCAGTGTGTCTGTATATCAAGCCTTTTCTTTGGTATTGTGCAAAAAAAAAAAAGATGTAAATACAAAATTAGATCTAAGTTAATCACATCACTTTTGAGAAATATTCAAAGTCTAGCACAGGTGGAGTCAACTCTTGAAACGAGTGACAATAACTAGGAATTTTGATGTTCTGAGGTCTAAACCATAAATTCATGAGATGCTCTTGAACAATTCATAAATAAAATATAAGAGCCTACATTTATCAAATAGTGCCATATTCCATTATTCTTTAATCAATGAGTGACATTTTCAGCTAGCCGAATAGTTAAATTTAGATCTGTGGTTGGGTCACAGCAGCAGAAAACTTTGCAATCTCTAGGGATGGAAGCATTTAGAAAATGTTTTAGTAAATTTTATAAGCCATAGGCAGAGCCAGGGCATACTTCATTCATAGACAGGAGAAGCGTACTTCCCAGAAATGTATGGCAAGCCCATGTTTAGAAGGTTGGTGGCTTAGAATTGCTTCTAACAAAAAACAGGCTTTTATGTTGTCTTTTTTTTTTTTTTTACGCAAAATTTTGGGTCAGGTGCTTACTGTTATTTTGTTACTTGGCAAGTGATCAAGATCCATTGTATGATTTCATTTTCAGCTCAAAAACAGTTTCAAATGATCTCTTATGAATTTTAAGAAGTTCACCATGACTCCAAGCTGACTTTGTGAACCAAAAGTTACCTGCAGCTGATCTCTAGGGACTGCACTTATTGTTTAATATTTAGAATATAGGATTTAGCAGGATTCATATGTATTCCTGAAATTTTTTTTTTCTCTAATCATCCAGTTCAGATTGGAAATTATCTTGAGATCAGTGTTTAAGAGAACATTATCCCAATTTTTTTTTTTTAAGAAGGTATTTTAAGTTTCATGTTTTAGTCAAAGGTCATTTCATGATTCAAAATCCATGTGGACCCTTTTTACATGACAAAGAATAAGATGGTTTAGATTATATCCAGTAATTACGTTGTATTTCATTTGGTTTTTTTCAGATATAATGATATTGCTGCGCTTGTCTTTTTTGTTGTTGTTGATTTTGTTATGAAATTGTTTAGTTGATTATATGAGAAGACATGGAGTAATTTTTCCAGCGATGCATTATTCTTGTTTTTATAAATGATACAGTTTCTTTTTGTGTGTGTGTGTTTTTCATTATTTATGCCTGCCCATAGATCTGCAGGGACCTTTCTGTTGCAGGTTTTAACCTGCGACAGGCATCTTAACCTGTAGAGGGCCTGAAAGCCTGAGATCACCTTGTTATGGACTGGTCTGGCTCAAAAACTGAACTCATTTTTTATGTTACTGTAACTCGTATGCTCTCCTTTATTTCTAGTTGAGCCTTATAAAAAGTAGATATTTAAAAGATGGTGGATGTATGCCTTTTATCTTTTAAAATGATACCTTTCTTTACTTCATTATTTATGCTTTGTTTAAATCTAAGATTGGTGTGATCTTTCTTAGTTTGTTTAGTTCAGCCTTGCAAAATGCAGGTGTTTGAAAGATGGACATTGTATTACTATTATTATTAATTTTATAAATCATATAGTTTCCTTTACTTTATAATTTATGCTTTAAGTCTAAAGATTGGTGTGCTTTCTCTTAGTTTCTTATAGTTCAGCCTTGTATAAAAGATGCTTGATATTTTAGAATGGTCATGACATGCTGGGCAAGACATTTTTGTTCAGTTTTGTTCTTTACATTGTTTCTTCACCATGGTATTAATTTTTACCTACTTACTTATCTTAACCAGTGGTCACTTGGGCCATGACTCTTTAACTCATAGTCATGGAATAGAACAGTTATGTCACCTGAATAGAAAAGTTATGTCACCTTCAGGGTTTTTGGGGTTGAACACAGTATTTTTTAAGAATCAGGTTGAGGAGGAGGTATTCCTCTCCTAGGTCTTGGATTGCAGTGTAGTCATGCCGCAAGTGGAATGTTGTTTTTTGTGGCATATTGCAGAAATCATATGCTGGTAGAATTATTGGCCGTATTCTGTTAGGGCATGCATTTACAGGGGCATAGTATTGTTCCAGGCCAAAGATAATGATTTGGTCTCATCTCTCCATGGAGTTTATACTGTCTGTGGGGTTAGATGCAGCCATGTAGAGGAAAATTGACTTGCCTGTTTTGCCTATAGCCCATCTATTCAACCAATTCTCCTTGCAACTGTTTATATTGTTTGGTGTGCTGTGCGTTGGGATGCAGATATGGTGAATTCTTGGGTAGTGACATCCCTTTTGGCAAGCAGGTCAGTTCTTTCATTGCCTGAAATGTTGCAATATCCAGGAATGTATTGTAGGATAAGGTGGATGTCATAGGTAGCATGAATAGCAATCAAATTGTCTAAGGTAAAGAACGGACTTTGTACTGTTCAGTTTTGAAGGCTTTCACCTTCAAGAGCTTCAAGGACAGACTTGAGAGTCTGAGGCAATTTTGTATTGAGTATATTCTTTGGAGCCGCTGAAAAGACTGATGATAGTTGGTACATAGCTGTTTACACTGGTAAAAGCTTCGGCCTCTTAAGTGGAGGGATGAGCTCCACAAGAGTTATGCAGTTCATCTTTTGTACCATCTAGGTACTCTACTGTGGCTCCATAGCCTACTTTCATGGTAACCCCCTAAGCTGAGCCACTTTTTTATGTATTATGCTTTGAGGATAGTTGCAGAGTGTTCCTATGGGACCATGATATTAACTCTTTGTGTCTGGATTTTTTTTCTACATCTGGACGGAGTTTTCTCCCTCTGCCCCTTTTCTTTCATATAGTTAGCGGCCGCTCAGTCATCCGTATCGTTCCTTCGGCCACTGGGAGCGGCCGCTCGGAGTTATTGAGTTAACTGCATCCATATTTTTCTTCAATGTCTCTTTGATTAACTGCATTCAGATATCTGCTGTATGGCAGGTGGCACATTCTGGAGGTATTTCAGGACAGAAAGGTATGATCTTTTCTCTGCTTTCTGGCAGGATGTGTTTGTCTTGGAACTGTGTCGTAACATTCGTTGTAAATTTTTGCTCCAGTCTGCAGTTAGGTTTCTAATCTTCTACTATCTGTCTATTGGAATGGTTTCTATGACTTCTCTATGTTGTTGCTCTCCACTGACCAAGAGTCTGGATCTTGCAGTGGATCTCACAGGCTGCTGTTTGAGTGGATTGCATTTCTCTTGTGATGATATGTACTACCTGACTTTGTAACCTGTCCAGCTTTTTTTAAGTTGTTTTACTACTGACAGACTGAAAATCTAAATTCTATTCCATTGAGGAGGACATGTAGCCAATATAGGGTTGCCTCATTGTGCTTTTATGTGCTCCCCATGATGTACTTGCAAGCTGTTTGATCAGCTGTAGCCGTCTATTGGCTCTGCTTCTCAGGCTCTGAGTGTCCTCCTTCAAGACTGTCTTTCCCAGTTTGAGCCGGATAGATTTTCTGGCTTTTTTATGGCTCTTTGTAATCACCAAGTAGACCATTTGGGTGCTGTTAACCTTCAGTTTTCATGTTTCACAGTATTCCTGGAGTTGGATCAGGACATTGAGATGCCTTGCATTAATGCCTTTTCTTCAGAATGGGAATCACTGTGCCTATTTTCCAAGAAGGTGGAAAAGTTCCTGTGTCCTATGTTATACTGATTAATCCGAGGATGATTGTTCTCTCTCTTCATTTTAAGTGATGCAATACCTCATTGTGGTGCTTGGCAGGACCAGGTGACTTATGCTGTTTGAGCTTCTCTATTGCTTGGTTGAACTCGGATAGACTGAATTGCCCTCAAATAGAGATTTACACCAAGGGCTGTTTCTTTTTCTTAAGGTTTTGATCTTTGTTTCTTTGTTGACTGAGGCAAAGTATTTATTAAAGGCTTCTACTTTCTTCTGCTCTTCAGCTATTGTTTCATCCTCTGTTCCTAAATGCTTTAGGTTCTGTCTCCTTGACTCTACATTGAGGTTGTTCAGTCATCCTTTCTAAAGTGGAAAATTTTAGCCCACTTTTCTTTCTTTGATATCTTCACAGTTTTCTTAATGCTGGTTGTGGCCCACTGCAGCTTCTTGGTATGCAGGTAGATGTTGCTTTCAAAATGGCTTCTGATACATTTTAGCAGAAATCAATGGGGTTGTTTTCTGCCTCTTTAATGTACCAGTAGTATAGATTGTGCGAAAAGATATCAAGTTTATTGTTAGATCATGGCCTTAAATCTGATAGGCCTTGATCAGACAACTAATATGTATAACTTTAAAAATGCCAGTGATGGGGGGCTTGGTGGCCTTTTTGGTATGAGACAAGTGTATGGTCAAGGCTAAAATAATAAAATGCTCTGCAGCAAAATATAGGTTCAGCTGCCATGATTCCTAAGAATTGTGAAATCAAAGGTTTTGCCTAGTATTTGTGGAAGTATACAAACTTGGCACCTATGAGAAATGTTCTCCATGATGTATAAAACTATTCTGATGCTGATCGTGCTCTATACTATCCCAGCTTGTTGTGTCTTGTTTCTTTTCTTTTATGTTAGTAGGCTTGATCTAGAATCTGGTCCCTTTGGCCAAAGAAATGGCATGAATTCTAAGATCTTAGAGGTTGTATAATAAGCTGTGTAATTGACTGTACTTAAATCCTTGGATTTTGCTTCTTCACTGTGAGAACTAAATGTCACAGAACACGGAGAGAGGGATATCAGTTAAACCTTGCTTAATTGTGTTGAATGCTATCATGCTGTCTTACAAAGTAATCACAAGCAATTTATGTTTCGTTTCTTTGGAAGTAGGGGAAAATAAGTAGGTAAAGCAAAAATGAAAATTATAAATTTCCATTTTGTTGGGCATTTTTTTCAGGATTTCAAATTCATTAAGAGGAGAGGGGATAAAGGGAAAACACCAGAAAATGATAATCAAAATGGCAAAAATTGTAATATGGAAATCTGACTTTTATTGATGTATTTCTTTAAGCATGTCTCGTTTTCATCATTATATTATTACATGAATAATGATGATACACTCAAGCATGACGGCAATGCTGTACACATTGAAAGCAGTGCAAATGGGTCATTCTTCTTAAATTTCAACCTCGTTGAAATGATTTAAACCCTTGTGCTGGATTTTTTTAGTTTTTTTTAGGTGAAAGTTGAATGTAGCCGAATTTTGTACCTATTCGGGAATTTGACATTTAGATAATTTTTTTTTTTTCAAGTTTTGCCTGCATATGTTGTTTACAACTTGCCAAAGATTTAGGAATGATTCCAAGACATCTAAAACTTTTAGTATAAAATTTGATTTTCTCTTCTTTCACGTTGATATGTATTTTATTTTTGTGTCAATTAGTTTTATGTTTCAAAGAGGTAGATCTCACTGGTGTAATGCTGAAACAACAAAACTGCTGATTTCTTTAGCCTTACCACGTTTTTTTTCCTACTGCGTTCAAAATAAAGTTTTTCTATATTTATTGCTTTTTTTAGTTTTGATTTGTGATGTTATGTGTTTAAAGCTTTCATTTTAGAGAGGTTTTTGAGAGTAGCATATCACTGGGTATGCATCTGTGAAAAAGGAAATAGGCAGTGAAAACTGAAATATACCAGCCTTCTATGAAACATTCGAATATAGATGAAATGAAATCATTATGAAGACTAGTGTTTGTATGTCTTCCTCCATTTCATGATGAAGTTTTCTTTTCAGTCATTGAAGTGAGACAAATTTTGAGGATGGCCAGCATTTTCGAAAATGTTCCCATAGACCTGCTGAGAATTAGAAATATCTTATCTAAAATTCTTGCAAAAATATAAATAAAAATATAAAATCATACTGCAGGATAAGATGATGTGTTGAAGCAAGCTTATTTAAGTTATAATTTCCGTTATTTGTGGAGAAGAAAAAGTACTTCATAGAAGAAAAGGTGAAAAAAAAAGATACGTTTTTAAAAGTTAGACAAAATAAACTATTATTTATTACTAAAGACAAAAAGATGAGAAAATGTATCAGTTTTGAACTGGACCAAAACAAAAACTCATTATTGTACTTATAAGTACAGACAAAAAGGTGAGAAAAAGATAAAGTAAGGCACGTTCCACAATACGCCTGATGGGTTAGGTTGAACTGACACGCAAAAATGCAGTTATGCGTGCTACAGCACTCTTCTTTGGCAATAAAATGATATTCAAAAGCCTGCACAAAAAGCGGCTTTCATCAAACAATAAAGAAGCAGTTTAATAGAACGTATGAGAAAATCATATTAGATATTTTAAGAAGCTAAACGTTGTAAGGGATAAACGTAGGGGAACAAGGTGGAAAATCGCTCACGTTTACATTTGCGTGAGAGGAGCGTCGGTGGCGCAGTGGCTAGCGAGTCCGCCCTGAGATTTGCAGGGACCTTTCTGTTGCGGATTCGAGCCCCGCCACCGGCGCCCCGGTCTGACGAAGGGCCTAAAAGCCTAAGATCACCTTGTGGACTGGTTATATATACAAACCTACCCTACCTACCTACAGTCATCACCATTTTGTGGACTGGTTATACACGTATACAAAAACTGACCCTACTTACCTACAGTTATGAGAGTCGGAACATGTGTTTTACAATTAAGGGGAGGATAGTGAAGGGGCCAATGGGGCGTCGGCAGCACAGTGGTTAGCGAGTCCGCCCTGAGATCAGCAGAGGGTTCGAGCCCCGCTATTGGCGCCCTGATCTGAAGGAGGGCCTAAAAGCCTGAGATCACCTTGCAAACTGCTATATACAAAAACCAAACTGAAGGGTCAATGTTGAATTATTTTAAACGCAAACTGCGTCGTTGCAGCGTTGTGCAACTCATGAAACGAGAATGTCCCCAAGTTGTAAAAACGAAAATTGGTTCCACATCATAAATCATGCATTATGAAATAGGCCTTCAGGCTATAAAACTTTAGTGTTGAAGCAATGTTAAAAGATTGATTTTTTTATATAAATATAAAATTAATGTCGAAGCACATTTGTTTATCATAAATACTTAGCATGTTGTCCAAATAAACGATTCGTCATTTAGAGGATACGATATACTAAATAAAGTTGAAAAAATGCATTTTGCTATGCGCAGGCAATCAGTTATCAAAATACATCTCTCTCTCTCTCTCTCTCTCTCTCTCTCTCTCTCTCCCTCTTTCCCTCTCTCTCCCTCTCTTCCTCTCTCTCTCTCTCTCTCTCTCTCTCTCCCTCTCTCTCTCCCTCTCTCGCTCTCTCTCTAGTCTTTTTTTCCTGTCTATCTATCTTCATTCTACATGTGTGTGTCTCTCTCTCTCACACTCTCCCCCACACACACATCCACACACACAAAAACTCAGGTCTCGATGTGTCTGTTTAGAAGCAGGATATAAACATGGATTGCCTAATTCAACCTGTATCTTTCACTCGGTTCCTGACTAGGCCTATTGGAGAGCATCAGAAAAGCTTCTCTTTTGCATG
>BLXT01004630.1:1277624-1291447 GCA_019648995.1 Plakobranchus ocellatus
AATAGAGCATAATTGCTCTCGAGGCCTTTTGGCAAGCTCTCATAGGATGCAGTTCTTAAACCTAACTGATGAAAAAAAAAATTTTGATAACTTGCTGCTTATCAATGTGTCAAAATTTGCTTATTGCAAGTCCTTGAAAATTTTTGATTTTACATAGGAGAAAATGCTTTGAGTAAAAGGCTTAGAGGCTGAATATTTCTAGACAGGATCATCGTTTGATTATCCAAATTTAACCCATATGCTTTTTTTCTGACTTTCTCCCTTTTTTTTTTTATTTTTCAAACTATAATCAGAAATTCAGAGAGCTTGCTTGGAGCAGCTTGTGCTGAAGATCAAAATGTTGCCAGTCTTTGAGGAAATGGATGTGGAGGTTGGTACAAAGAGCAAAATAGTTGATCTTGCATTTTTACTCGTAATCACAGATAGAGATGAGGTTAGCTATACCTCCTTGAAACCTGCAAGTTCCTTTTGATGCAGGGTTGCAATGTATGCCCGTCCAATGGGTGGCTAAACGTATTCCA
The DNA here is from genome assembly GCA_019648995.1 of Plakobranchus ocellatus. NCBI lineage: Eukaryota > Metazoa > Mollusca > Gastropoda > Plakobranchidae > Plakobranchus > Plakobranchus ocellatus. Next base: position 1,278,146 of record BLXT01004630.1, read on the forward strand.
TCATCAATGGTTCTAAACCAAAAAGGCAAACTAAATCTAATTTATATGACAATGTTTGTTTTGGAGTTGTCATCACTTCTTCTCTTTTATGGTCTTTTAAGTTTTTATGAAACATTTTTATTGTGAATGGATGAAAGACGTGAAACTAAGGGAAGGGAATAGCACAATTATTACTATTTCAAGTGGTTTATATTTCAAATTATTTTTTTTTCTCATTATATCAACATCTATAGAACATGCCCTCAAATGTTTTGACTCATGGTTGATGATAGCAGCAGCTATAATTTTGCTCTTGGGCATGCATGCTATAAGTTATTTAATTGATACACACATTTCTTTTTTACCCTATATATTATATTATACATAGCTGAAAAAGAAATGCATCAACAACAGCTGAAGACTATATATTATAGTCTTCAGCTGTTGTTGATGTATTTCTTTTTCAGCTATGTATAAGCATCGTCTGTGAACGATTTTTAACCCTGCCAAATTAGGTCAAACATTTCTTCTCTCTCAAATTTAACTTCACATTCTACTACATCTGGTGAAAGCTATCTTGGAAAGCCTTATGCAATTTTTTCGGAACGAAAATTTCATGTGATCTAACTGTGGATATGCCATATGTCAAGAATTGTTTCTTGAATTGAAGCTTCGACGTTCTGATACTATATGAAGACTCAGTCATTATCTAGAGCTATGAAACAAACAAACTAATGGCCTTTTTGCTGTCAAGTAGTAAGATGTTTTTCTTTTTATTCATTAAATGGTACTGTGCCGTCTTTAATTCCATAAATGACTTTAAAAAAGACGTTTTCTTTCCAAAAGAATTTAAAAAGAACCACAGTTACCACAGTCAAAATAAATGTATTGCAACTGGACATATTCTGATCTAATTTTCATTTTTTCTGTCAATATACATATTTTACAACCCTTAAAATGTCTTTTGTTTTACTCACTGTAAATTAATTTTGGCTATTAACAAGTATGTGCACAAGTTATGTTACCCCTCTCTCCCTATATGGTATAGTGTGAAAAACTGGACTTATTCAATAAATTGTAGCTTTGAAGATACTGATAATGTGACCAAACTGTTTTCCTGTGTTTCACTGCTTAGGAAGTTTTGGCTGATCTGATTGAGCCGCCCAGTATAGAGGCGGTCCATGGAGCTGTGAAGCGACTTACAGACTTGGGTGCTTTGGATGAAGATATTGTACGTTGTTGTGCCTTGTAAAAAGAAAAAAAAATTACTTAAAGGACTGCATGAGATTTAGAAAAAAATCTATAGGATGATTATAAGAGACTGATAACTGTTTTTTAGATGAACAGAATGATTGCTGAGGTTTTAAATGTTTCTAAAAGTGTTATAAATCTTTGGGCGTCTTTTGTGTTTCAAATCTTTTTTTTTTTTGTTTGAGTCGACAAGTCAGCATTTGAATTGATATGACATAGAAACGAGTCTTACAAATGATTTTTTTGTAGCAGTCCCACAAAAAGACATCTGCATAACTGAATTTAAATTGGGATCTTTCAATTTTTGCAAGATTGAAAAACTATCATTGCTTTATCTACAGAAAGTCTATGGCATGTAACAGAAAGTTTTGCATATATAGAAGTGCTAGATTTTTACTCCCTCTATTATGAATTTTTTTTTTTTTTTTTTAAATCAGCAATAAAAATCGGCAAGTTGACTTGTACTTTGTTGATACTATGCATGCTGTTCTTAGCTGAGATTCAATCATGCTACTATTCATGTGTTGTAAAAGCTGTTCTTAGCTGAGATTCAATCATGATACTATTCATGTGTTGTAAAAGCTGTTCTTAGCTGAGATTCAATCATGCTACTATTCATGTGTTGTAAAAGCTGTTCTTAACTGGGATTCAATCATGATACTATTCATGTGTTGTAAAAGCTGTTCTTAGCTGAGATTCAATCATGATACTATTCATGTGTTGTAAAAGCTGTTCTTAACAAGGATTCTCTCTCCATTACAGACACTTACACCCCTGGGTTATCATGTGGGCTCACTCCCTGTTGATGTCAGGTAAGCTGAGATTGATGACAGAAACTGACAGTAGTAATAAAGAAATAAAAATTTTACAAACTTAGTATTAGTTTTTCTTTTGTAAGATAAATCTTGCCCTTTTTAAAATTTGAAATATTTGAAAAAAGAAAACAAAAATGTGCAAATCAATATTTTCAAAAAATGGCATAAGTTTTGTTTTATCTTAATCATTGGTCTTGGAATTAATTTATTCATTTGTATACGTTTTCACATATGTAAACCTTCGCATGTTTTTGAAACTCTTAAAGTAATATTCAGAGGGCCCTGTGTTTATTGAAATATTTCACTCTCCTCTATTATTGCAGTCATTAGCAAGTATTTATGGATGAGCTCTCACTTATGCCTTTTCAATTTTTGTTATACTTTTTTTACGTAATGAAAAGTCAATTTTGTTTACAAACAAACAAAATCTTCAATCGTTTCTCCTGCCCTCAGGATAGGCAAATTGATGCTGTTTGGTGCCATTTTCCGCTGCCTTGATTCTGCTCTTACCATTGCTGCCTGTCTGAGCTTCAAATCTCCTTTTGTAAGTGCTAATATGGAATTGTTTAAACATTTATTATTTCTTTTCAAAAACATATTGACGGATAATTATACATACTAGCCTAACCCATAGCTTATTTTTATCATTTCACTTAAAGATATTCTCAAGAAAACAAAAGTTGTGCACCAAACATTTCACGCTGTTTTTTCCTTTTAGCTTTGACTTGGTGCGTACAAAGTTCTGACACATTATTGTAATTAAAATGTCTACCCGAGTACTTTGTTTCGCATGCTAAATAAGGTTATAAAATGTCATTTTGTAAATCCGTAAAACAATTTCGGGATTTCAAAATATGCCCACATGAAATGGCATGATCTAGAGTAAAATATCTATATTTTATACATATTATATCTAAAAATTTGTATAGGCATTACACGTTTGAGCTTAGTTCCATTTTTATAAGATATATTTAATTATCCAATTATATTAAAAAAAAAAATCAATGGCCTGTGTGTTAAAGAATAAACATACACTGAGCGTCAAAGTTTGCTGCAAGAGCCGATGGTGTAACAATAAGTATGAATCTCTCTAATTTAAAAAAAAAATTAGCATCCAGATTCTGTAACAATATGTTAAAGAGTCTCACAGTGCTTTGGTATAATTTGCTATCGATGAAGAGTGCTTATTTTTAGATGTATATGTTAAGTCACAACTAAAGAGACCTTTTGTGTCTAGAAAAGATGTTGAAAACTGAATTTTGTTGTGGTAGCACAACACATTGAAGTTTTACAAACTGAATCTAGTTGGAGGTGAGCCAGGGTCACTTGTACACTCATCACAGATATACCAAAAAAAAAAAAAAAAATTAATTCTATATAAACGAATTTTCTGTAATACTTTCTGTCTTTTGCCTGATTTCTTGCCTCTTGCTTACAGGTTACTCCATTTGGTTTGAAGCAAGAGGCCGATGAAAAGAGAAAAGAGTTTGCGATGGGAAACTCAGATTATCTTACGATGCTGAATGCCTATAAGGTTTAAAATTCTTTAATCAGTCATTTTAATCAAACGTATACGTGCTTGAGTGTATTTTAACCCTACAGAGGTGTATTTTTTTTGTTTTCATGAAATGAGAGTTAATATTAAATCTGTGTCCTTGTATTCTCAAGAATTTCTTTTTTGACTGTAACACAAGAAGCCTCTAATTTTCTGCATTTCTGTGGATTTCATCATTTTCATGTTAGTAGTTGCAACGATTTCATATATTTTAAATGCTGCTCCACAGATATTATGTTACTATCCAGTTGAGCAAACTATGAATTAAATTGATGGCAAAGTGCCTCTAAATGGCTCTATTTGCAGTTCTTTTAAAAAAATTCCCTGGGCCAGCATGCCCCCAGACCCCCCCCTATGTATGCTGCTGCGTTTGGCTGTTGCATTTTCCACCATCTGGAAAAAATCCTCGGTTTTCTTCATTTCTTTCTTGAAGTGCTGATAGTAACACTTGAAATATAAAAGCGCAAACATTTTATTATAAAATTATGTAAGGAAATTAATTGAAAGGAGGCCTGAGGGCTTAATAAAGCCTTTAGATGGACCAATATCACAAATCATCTTTTATTGCCTTTTGATTTTAATGATTGAGTAGATGTTGAGATAACATAAACTTTGGTCACTTATTTCTTTTCCAACATCGGTTTTCCATTATATAGATAAAAGTAGATTTTTTGGGTGGGGGAAATTGTTTTTGTTCTTCTTGCCAAAAAATGGTAAGAGAAAAAATGCCCGGATCAATCTTTGATCAAAACAATATAATCGTTGTGCTTGGAAAAGTTCATATGCTTCTGTATGTACAGTGCTTGAGATTTGCCTATAGTGGCATTCTTTTCAAATAAAATTTTGTTGCAAAATTTGTTTATATAGATCAATCATCTTTACTCATTTTACAAATTCTCTTTTTTCTTTTTGTGTTATTTAGGGCTGGAGTGAAGTGAAAGAGAAAGGCTCTCACCGAGCCTACCTATACTGTCAGGAAAACTTTCTGTCTATTAAAACATTACAGGTACACAGTGTTTTTCACTATCAAGTTTGGCTTTGAGTATTTGCCTCAAAAAATCAATCTTGGGCTTTCAGAAGACTTTCATCAGGCTAAAACCCTGGTGATAGGGCTTGAACCCATGACAAAAGGGTCTTCAGCAGATCTCAGGGTGGGTTTGATATTCACTTTGCCACCAAGGCCCCTTTCATAATCAAGGGATGAAATTTGAATGAATTTCAATTCAGTTTAATGTCTCACCCTTTGGAGTTTCAACTATCTAGAGAGTATTTGAAATAAAAACCTTTTATACCATAGATATAGTCTGGAACTGCCTTCTGTTTGTCCTGTTACCATAAAAAGTCAGATACAAAGACGTTGATTCTCTGCCAAGACGTAAGCATATAATGTTGTCTTAAAGAAGTACTTAAAAAAATTAACAAAAATCACACTCAAAAAATATATTTTTTCCTTCAAAAGTCTTTTTTATCAATTTCTAATTCAAATGCCTCAAGACGAATGGTTGCGAATAGGTCTTTAATATTCCGCAAGAAACAATAAAAAAAAGATAAACAAAGTAGTGTTAGTAGTTGATGAAAATGATTCTATATGTTTTTTTTCCAGATCTGTTTTCAATGATTTGATTGTATAAAAAGCTAGGAATTCTTTTCTTTGGCGATATATATAAGTAAACTGTATATTTTGACCCTTGGGAAGTTCCTTATAGGTTAATCGTCCGAAATACCAGTTTTAGTAAGCAGACTCTAGGAGCAGTCCCTTATAAGTTGAATATCCTAAAATAAGTTTTGGTAAACACTATTTCAAAGTCAGTATAGACTTGGTGAGATTTGCATACCATTAAATAGTTTTCAAGATTTTGCGATACATAGGTTGGTAAAAATGATATGTAGACAGAATAAAAACATCATTTAAAAATATGTGATGTGTGACTTTTAACTTATGTCCCTGGTTTTTGTGACAAAATATAAATGTGTTGAAACCAGTTTGAATTATTGCCAAAATGAAAGATTTCAAATGTTTTCTATCTTTCTTTTGACCTTGAGTTTATTACCTTCTACAAAAATTTCAATTGTGTAACTTCTAATCTAAGTCTTAGAAGGGTGAATCACAAAATGTATAACTCAATTGTCTTCGGACCTCAGATGTTGGCAAGTCTGAAGCAGCAGTATGTAGAGCTCCTGTCTGACATTGGCTTCATTCGCTCTGGCATCAGGCTGCGTGATGTTGAACGGGCTGGCAAACATGGCTCGGATGGTGTAGCAGAAATCACAGGCCTAGAGGTAAATGTCACCTTTATTTTTTAGGTAGAGCCCATTTTTTAATTGGTCTCAAAAATAAAAATATGAAACCAAGGATGCCATTCAATAATTTATCTCTGTGATTTACATTTAAGTGAAGAAAATTAGACTCATAAGAAAATTTTGATGAAAAATTCTAAAAAGAAGATTTCTTCTTGTATACACTTGTTTTAGTATGTATAAGATTGAGATCGTGATCTTTTACTATATGGGAAAAAAAAGGGGTAGTGAGGATAAACTGTAGTAATTCATCACATTCTTTATATTTTCATGAACAAAAATTTGCTGTATATTCTGAAATGATAGATATCAAAGTGGATTGAACGAAAAAAAAATCAGTTTAATAATTTTCATGCTGAGTTTATAAACATTCAATTTCAAACTACAATTATGAAAAGGCAATGTAAAAAATAAATTAACAGCTGTCCAAGTAATGAAATCAGTGCGCTGAGAAGTTTGGTGTTTGTCCTACCATAATTGTTGATAAAACCCTCACAAGTCAAAGCCACAAAATCGATAGGGGCAATGTTTTAGTAATACAGTTTGTAATTATAATTATATGGTATAATGCCATGTTTTACAATATGCATTTTATATAATGTCAAATTTCAATAGAGGCCAGATGGCTCAGAGCTTCTTGAGGAGGCTGCCCAGAATGCCTTTTATTGTTACTATTATTATTGTTGTTGTTGTGACCCTGCTGCTGTTGTTATTATCATTATTATTATTGGTGGTGCTATTGTTATTGTTATTACTATTATTTTTATTATTACTATTATTATTATTATTATTATTATTATTATTATTATTATTATTATTATTATTATTATTATTATTACTATTACTACCATCATAGATACAATCAAACATTGCAATCCCCAGGCCAATGTCAACTCCAGCAACTGGAAGGTGATGTCAGGCATGCTTGTTGCAGCCTTGTTCCCCAACATTGTCCAGGTCCTCACGCCAGACACTCGCTACGCTGCCAGCAGCTCTGGTGAGTTGGGCTGTTTCAATCATCATCATCATCACATCCATCCTCTCGACCTGAATGTTTTCATCTTGAATGTACTCCTCTTATTTTTTGACATACTGAAGAGGAAAGAAAGAGAAAGCAGAGGAAGGCTAGACAGAAAATGGGAAATGAACAGACAAGCTTTTCTTCAGCTATTCTGGTCTTTACATTTATTTACTTATTTTTCTTATATTTTGAATGTTTTTTTCAAATAAAAGCTAGAGATATTATTTTATAAAAAAAAAAAACGACTTTATAAAAATTCCTTGATTTTGAAGGTAGGAGAAATGTTGGTGTGTTTGTTAGCTGACATACTGAGAAATCCGCATCGGTTTCTTGTCTCTAGAATTGGCAGGATGTCATTAGACAGGCAGTGAGGGATGTCATGTTCCATAAGGGAAGGGCATTTGATGATGATGAGATGAGCTTTAAAGAGGAGAAAGACCCATGATTTTGGCTCTCTGGTTATGAAATGTTTCTATTCAATCCCTGGTATCATTTAGTGACTTTTTGGAATCTTTTTGTCCTTCCTCTTATTATAATTCTTACCTTAAAGCCTTACTGTTTTGTTAAACTTGACTTACTATGATAAACAATTTTGACATTTTTTCTGTTTTTGGTTTAATCTGTTTCACCCAGGTGCTGTTGTAAGAGCTCCGAATGCTGATGAACTTAAATTCAAAACAAAGTTAGATGGTTATGTAAGTACTGGTATTTTGGTGATGTTTAGTTCCTGAGTATTATGAAGGAAATTTGTTACAGCTGTTCTAACAAACTTGCCCTTCAGCTATCAGGGACTTTGGTCAAAAGGTGTCATCCTGAAGGCTGCAATGATTTAATTAATCTCCATGAGTCTAGCAGCTTAGTGTTTACTTTATATAGAGAGTAGATGCAACAAATCTATTCTTTTGCAGGTCAGCTTCGATTGATTATGGATTATTTTTTTTGAAAATTGTGTCGTCGCTTTCCTGTTGCATTCTTTGTTTTAGCAAAATCCAAATCCAAATAAAATTTCCTGATGCAGTTGCATGTTATAAAACCTTCAATATTTTACTCTATGTGCGAAATCAAAATTCCCCAAAATACAGCAATAACCAAATGATAACTCATGAAAAAGTAAATGGCTAAGTCACCAATAACAACCTGGATAGAGTATGAATTCACCAAAAAATAATGCACTTTATAGTGACAGAAAGTATATTACAGGTGTAATTGTCTTGATTCTTATATTGTTTTATGTTGAAATTTTCTCTAACTTTTTTGAAGCTTGGAAATTATGGACATTTTTTTATATCTATATGCAGTGCTCTCTAAAATACTTCAATCTATTTAACTCCATGAAATTCTTTTTTCTGCATAACACCTTATTATATAGTATGCCTATGATTTTTAAACATTTTTTTTACTCAGGCTGGACATCTAATAAATTTCAAATGTTAGGAAAGGGTTGTTGACAAAGCTTGACAGATTGATGAGTAATTTCTAATTGGGCTTTGTTTTGTCCCTGCAAGTAAAGATTAAAAAAAATAACTTTCCTTGTTACAGGTGAGCATTCATCCGTCCTCCGTCAATTTTCAAGTGCGTCTCTTCTCAAGTCCTTACCTTGTCTACCATGAAAAGGTTAAAACTACAAAGGTATTTTTGTTGTTTTACCAGTGTGAACTTTTTTTTCATATTTATAAAAAAACTTTTTGGTTTTTTATTTATTGAGGAGAAATGGCTCGCATGAGATTCAACAGTTTCCTTTTTGAGATCAAAGACTTTGCATCCTTGGTCCATTGTCTGAGGGCCTTAAATATATAACTATAAAGCGTAGTGCCATCCATGTGAGGAGCACATTTCACAGACTAGTTGTATGAGGAAATTTGCGAAGTGCTTTTGTGCAAGGGGGATTTGAAAATCTGAACATGAGCCCAACATTTAATCACAGCAAGGCGGGGCGTAGCCAAAATAAGGAGAATAGGCATTTTTGAATTTGGTGTTCTCTTTCTTTACAACACAAAACCAGTTCTGATATAGAAAGTACAAAACAGAAAAGAATGCATATGCGCTATCTCTAGACAAAACTTTTTTTATGAAAAATTGATTGATTTCATGCTTACACCCCGTTTTTGGATATTTTAGGTTAGATAGCTATATTTAAATTAAATGATTTTTTTCTCAAATACTAAGTGATGTTTTTGTTAATTTTTATGTTTTTCCATCTCATTTTTGTTACGTCTGTTGATGATCTTACTTTGTTAGACTAAGTGTCATATTGTAGAAAATATAGCATTATTGCAATTTCTCTTTCTTTTTCATCACAGACAAGCTTTTCTTCAGCTATTCTGGTCTTATTTTTCTTATATTTTGAATGTTTTTTTTAATGATAGCTAGAGATGTTATTTTATTTTTAAAAAATGACTCTATAAAAGTTCCTTGTTTTTGAAGGTAGGGGAAAAGTTGGTGTCTTTGTTAGCTAATATGCTCTGAAATTTGCAGCAACCTCTTGTCACTGAGGTTCAAATCCAATCCTGGTATCTAAGTCTGGCCTTGGATTAAAAAAAACTTGAGATCACTAAATGAGGATTGGATCATGCAAAGCAAACAGATTAAGCCACGCCGGTTTTTGATGTTTAAGGAATAACATCTGTACAATCTTTTCCCACACAGGTGTACGTGCGGGACAGCTCCATGGTGTCTGTGTATCCACTGCTTCTGTTTGGTGGAGGATCCATGTCGCTCGATCTGTACCAGGGAAGCTTTCTCCTCTCTGTGGATGATGGATGGATCAGCTTCAAGGCCTCTACCTCCCAGGTAAATGTTAAACATAGGTTTATGCATATTGTTGTGCTTATTTTAAAGTCAAAGCTAAGAATGCCCTGCTATAAGATCATGTCATTTGTTTAATTGCTTCAAACTTTAAAAAAAAGCCGTTATTCAAAGACAAATGTGGCTGCATTGTTGAATGCTCTACCTATTTTTCATATAAAGGTTGCTTTGCTTTGTCTTGCTTTATGCTGTTAACTCCAATTGGAGTCTTTATAGTGCCATTTGACAAACTCCACACCAGCCTGCTCCCATTTGAACTGACCATGTGGAGTAAAGATTGCACTGAGCTGAAGACTTTCACATACTTTTTTTTACAGAATGCTTTTCCCCACAAAAGCATACTATGGACTTAAAGGATGTAAAAGGACTTTAATTATTAGATGCCTGAAAGGAAAATCAATTTATTAATTGAGCCTTGTCAGGTTGAGCCTAAACAGCTTTCTTCTGATTTATAATATGTAGTTTTGTATCATGACCAGCATGAGTCCTAGCCATTACATTTACAATAAACCTCTGAAATCACAACATGAGAGACTGAGAGGACTTACAAATTATCAATCATTTTTTTTCTGCTCTAATTTCCATTCTCAGGTAGCAGAGCTAGTGCGTGACCTAAGGGCCGAACTGGACCAGCTTTTGTCTGACAAGATCTCCCAGCCAGACATGGATCTTCTCACCTGCCCTAGAGGCAGCAAGATCATCAACTGTATTGTGACTCTCATCTCTACACAGTAAACAAATCTAGGTAACAAGGACCTAAGCAGGCTTGGACTGGCTGTTATCTGTCCAGATCTGTTAACCCCTGGCCTTCAGCAAGATCATCAACTGTATCATGACTCTCATCTCTACACAGTGAACGAATCTAGGTAACAAGTAACAAGGACATGGGCAGACTTAGACCAGCTGTTATCTGTCAGATCTGTTAACCTCTGGCCTACAGCAAGATCATCATCAGTGTCATGACTCTCATCTCTACACAGTGAACAAATCTAGGTAACAAGGACATGGGCAGACTTAGACCAGCTGTTATCTGTCAGATCTGTTAACCCCTGGCCTTCAGCAAGATCATCAACTGTATTGTGACTCTCATCTCTACACAGTGAACAAATCTAGGTAACAAGGACATGGGCAGACTTAGACCAGCTGATATCTGTCAGATCTGTTGACCTGGCCTACAGCAAGATCATCATCAGGGTCATGACTCTCATCTCTACACAGTGAACGAATCTAGGTAACAAGGACATGGGCAGACTTAGACCAGCTGATATCTGTCAGATCTGTTAACCTGGCCTACAGCAAGATCATCATCAGGGTCATGACTCTCATCTCTACACAGTGAACAGATCCAGATAGCAAGGTTAATGTGCAACTTGCAAATCAGAACTGGATCACTCATTATCTGACAAGATCTCTCTATCTGTTGTACAGCAAGATCATCTGCATTGTGATTCTTATCTCCTCACAGTGAAAATTGGGGCTTCCTTGTGCCCTTGTCTTTTGTGTGACCATAAATGAGGGAAAAAATGTCTACAATGTGTTATTCATCGGAGCGAATCATCAAGTAAAACTATTCACAATGACAAGGCGTAACAACATATAAGTGCTCGCCCCGAGACTGTCTCAAGTACAATTATGGTTCTTTGTATATTTGATTAACTTTTTTCACATCTGGAATTGCAATCTAATGAACAGGCGTATGACAAGAACTTGACTTTTTGTACTCATAAATTTGACAAGGAGAAGATAAATTATTTATCTATTATATTTGTCAACTAAATATAGGACACTTGAATGCAAGGCTAACACATAACATCCTTGTTTTGAACACCTTTTGCCTGTGGCTGAAACATATCTTATTGTATGCTTTTAATTGTGATCTACACTTAGATTCATCATCAAAGCATTTAATGATTAATTTTTCTCTTGCATTTTGTGGTGCTTTTATACATATCCTATTGTGAGAAGTGGAGTACAGAGTGTGTTGAATATCAAAATTGCGTGACGGTTGAAATTTCCCTTAAAAATGAGTTAAACTCATAGAACTAGGACGGGGATGTTTGGAAGTGGGTGGTGCAGATACTTATTGAAATTGTGAGTGCACGATAATATTATTTTACCTGAGAAGGGAAGACGGTTGTTGATAAAAAATACAGTGGAATCCGTTTTAACAGAAATTTCCAAGACTACAAGTTTTACTTTGATTTAAGTAGATATTCAATATAAATATGGGTATAAAATAATGACTATATTAGCAGTCTGGCCGTTTTATTCTTTTTTGGTTTCAACAATTATTTTTGTTAAGCCATTTTCTGTCTAAAAAGATTCTTCAATGGCTAACTAAACTATCTTGGCAAAGGTTTTGTTACAAAAAAAAATATATTACAGCGTTAGTATTTGATCAAAAGTAAAATGTTTATGAGAAGGACAAGAAGCCAAAAGAGAGATTTTGCAGGTGCCCAAGACAACAACAATGGTGAAAATATAATGTCAAATAAGTTCAATAGAATTATGAGTCTGCAGGTCGTTTTGTTTTTGTACAGTAAAAAAAAGACCAAAGGATTGGGAGAATTGGTGAATTCTATTTATACAATTCTCCAAGTCTCCTAGTCCTTCGTTCTTTTTTCGCAAGTCCACTTATTTCTCATTTTTTGTTCATATCACAATGAATTAAATGTCATATTTAATTGAAACCAGTCCAAAGAGGCTTCATGTGTTACATTTTGGGCATTCTCTAAATCAGTGACATGTCTACAACCTTGCATCTCAGTAATGATGAAAACTGGATGGAGATAAATCAACTGCTGTGCACAGGCTAAATTTTTTCAGAGATGCACTTTCTAGAAGGATAAATCATTCACAAATCTTATTTGAAACATTTTATCATTGAGTTAAAAGTAAACTGCCAATCTGTAAGTGAAGATTTGCTAGATGAAAACTGGAACGATGCATAAATTGTATCTTAGCAACAGGTATGAGCAGCAAGAATTAAAAAAATAACATTTTCAATTCAAGTTAAAAAATTTGCTTCACAATTTTTTTTATCTCCAAAGGATTTATGACAGGTGTCTTGGCCTTTTGTTAGCAAATGTGAATTTTCCCTGCTCAGTGTTTGCATCATGAATTGTAATGAATGATAGAAATATTCTATGAAATTATGTGAGATGATGGATCCAGCTAGCCACTGATACTTAGCCTGATAAGTGTCGTAAAATTTTGAGACCTCCGATGAGTGGCCTGGCTATATGGAACAAACAAACCTGAACATTGCAGTTCATAAAGCTTCAGTCTTTCAAGTAATGATATCTATAATCTGTAACATGGTGAGATTTTTTTTTAAAGCCTCATGACCTATTGTCATATCAGTGCTTAAATGTTACATACAGCTAAGTCTTAATCAGCATTTATCAATTAAACATCATAATGTATTGTTCTTCTTGTTTTTTTCTTAATGATTTTTGCCTAGTTTACCTCTATAGCATTTGTAAGGAAGTTGTTTTTTTCTCAAACTAATGTGTGATGATTTTCTCTCTCTCTCTCTCTGACTATATATATATATATATATATATATAAATATATAT
>BLXT01004630.1:1367261-1381825 GCA_019648995.1 Plakobranchus ocellatus
CTATCTATCTATCTATCTATCTGTCTGTCTATCTATCTATCTATCTATCTATCTATCTTCTAGTCTCTAGTTCTTTCTCTTTCTTTCTCTGCCTTTTTGTCCAACAACTTTTACCTCTTTCCTTTTCTTTACACTTCAGTTCAATTTCACTCGTCTTTTTTCTACTTGACTGCATGTTATCTCAATTCCTCTTTCCGTCTCTCTCTCCCTCTCTCTCCCTCTCTCTCTCGCTCTCTCTTTCCCCCTTATCATTTCAACATCTCACAGTTGGTTAAATGTTCTCGGATCGATTTCTGTCCCTCCCCTGCCAACTGGCCATGAAAAGGATAGGCTTTACAAAACAGAGAGCAATCATAGCATCATTATACAGCTAATTGTTTCCGTTCTTCTCGATAAATTCTCCCCGGGTAACACCACGCATGAAGCTCTCTCTCTCTCTCTCTCTCTCTCTCTCTCTCTCGCTCTCTCTTTCTCTAGCTCGGTCTCCTTCTGTCTCTCCCCCTATCCTCCCTTCCTCGCTCTTCTTTCTTTACCTCTCCCTCTATCTCTCGTCCCTCTACTCCCTCTCTCTCCCTCCTTCTCCCTCCCCCCCTAAATTCTTTCTCTTTTTCGCTCTCCTTTTCCTTTGCTCCCCTCTCCCCCTTTCTATCTTCTATCTTCCATCACCAGCCTATTCTTGCTGCCATAAGCAATCAGGTGAAAACAAAGAGCGGATAACCCGACCATGTAAACGCAGACTACACAATCGCACAGGAAACAGGACTTCCTGGGCATGGACAGATCTCAAGACTGAGGAATTCATCCCAGAAAATTACCAGGTTCTGGAGAAAAAGAATTTTACGCAAATGACAATTTTGAAAATGACACATATAAGTTTGAAACGTTTTAATACTTTTTAAATGATACGGTTGAAATGATGCGTTTGAAATGATACATTTGAAATGATAGTGATGCTTGTCTTTTTTGTATGGGATATCAAGCTCAGATGGAAGAGTACGTTAGACAACATGACATAGATTCATCCAGCCACGCGAATGGATAAAACATCCAGAGTTTTTTTTTTCCTTTTTCTAACCCTAGAACAATTCTGCCCGATTAAAAAAAAAAAACTGCATCTATTATTTTTCCGATCAATTCGTTGGTTGCTTATCACCTTTTTTTTTTCTTTTTTTTTCCTTTTTTTTTTTTTAAATTGAAAGGAGTGGATTTTTTTTCAGGGGGAAAAGAAAGGGTGGTGGGGGAGAGGTTTAGAGATAGGATAATCCGTAAATATCGGGCAATGCTTTTGCGAAACAAAGGAAATGTTCTTCATTGTATGTTTGTCAGATGCCGTATCGTTTCCCCATTACATTTCTTTATTTTGATGTTTTGCGTTTAGTCTTAAAATTCTAATAATTAGGTTTGGGTCTTTCGCATTGTAAACTGACCACAAAAGATGATCACAGGTTTTCCAGTCCCTTTAAGGCCAGGACAATCGGTGGCAGGGCTCGAACCCACGACAGAAAATTCTTAATCTCTAGGAATTGTGCCACCAATGCCTCCATCTAATAAGTTTATACGTTGCTAGGTATGGTTTTAACATATTTGATATACATGCTGCGTATAGAATAGCGGTAGTTTTTCTCGAGGTTATTTCATTATTTTTTTTTTGTTATGTTTTTGCGCATGCCGCTCGCTTTATCTTACATTTTCGCTTGATCTGAGAAAAAAAAAACAACAACCCCCCCCCCNCCCCCCCCCCCAAAAAAAAAACAAACAAAAAAAACAAAAAAAAACCGAAGCTCTTCGTACATGTTTCTATAATCAGTATAAAGTATCCAAATGTGACCTTTTAATACATAATTGATACGCTGTTTTCATGCATTTGATCAAAAGCGCTCGGAGTAGCTCAAGAGGACCAGGCAAATTATGCTTATATCGGCTGTTCATTATCCAAATGCCCCTTATCCGCCCTCCCTGTCCCCCCTCCCCCTTTTCCGTCAATTCTACAGCAACCACTATAATGCTTTCTGGGAGGTCCAAAATGGACTGAAACAACAACAACGATGTTAGTTGTTAGTATATAGGGAGGTATGAATGAATGTCTAGGTGAGACAAACTGTTTATAGATAGATGGATAGATAGATAGATAGATAGATAGATAGACAAATAGACAGATGGACAGATAGATAGATAAATTAGATAGATTAGATAGATAGATTAGATAGATAGATAGATAGATAGATAGATAGATAGATAGATAAAAATATTGACGAATCAAAGACGGAGGTAGAAGATAGGTAGGCAGTTAAATAATATGTATATATATATATATATATATATATATATATATATATATATATGTGTAGAGAGAGAGAGAGAGAGAGGGGGAGAGAGAGAGAGAGAGGGAAAGATACAAAGAGAGAGAGACAGTGAGATAGAGAGAAACAAAGATAGAAACAGATAAAGAAACATGGAGACAGAAGCAGACAGCGTAACAGCGAGAGATAACGTGGACAATAGCGTATCTCACTCATGAAAAAACTATCCATTATCAAAGCCTTCTAGCTGCCTTCTAGCTGCTCCATACCGTAGCATTAAAGTTTCCACCATTAGACAAATTAGCTCATTGTCCTGCCATTCATAATGCCGCACTTGTCACATCTGACATTCATGGCAATTTTCAATTTGATTATAACTTTCCCAGCAAATACATATTTTTTTTTCAATATCGAATTTTGTGTGTGTGTGTGTGTGTGTGTGTGTGTGTCTGTGTGCCTTGTGATAGTCACGTAAGCCGAGTCTCTTAAGTATTTTAGGAGCTAAGAAAGGCGGGTGAAATAGGAATGCTTTGCGTATAATTTATTATATGACTTAAGCTTTTTTTTTTCTTTTTTTCTTTGTTTATAACCTAAGAACAATCAATATAATGAAAGAACGCAGAGACAAAGCTACACTCATTGCAGCAAAATGAACGAACACACGGAAACGTTTCGCCTACAGGCTCTTTCAGTAAAAAAGAAAAAAAATAAGGATGAAGAAGAAATGAAACTCACAACCAGATTTGAGCAGATGGAAACCATGACTGAAGGGATACATTACATAAAAGCTAAGTGACCTATGCCATTTCTTTTTATTTAAAAACGATGATTAGCATTAATATAAAAATAGTTGAAGTGAGAACAAGCGGTGTCTTTGACATTCCAAAAGCTTCAATAAGATTAAAAAAATAAACCTAACGTTTTTTCTTCTTCCAAAAATAATATCCAAAAACTAATAAACTGTCGCCATTTTAAAAGGAAAGATTTTACAAGAAATAAAATAAAAACTGCGTTTTAGTAAAAAAAAGTAAAGTGGGTCCCACGCTTAATCTAAGCATCGGGGAACCATGAGTAGGGTCCTGATTGTTTCTTGGCATACGGCATTAGGAGGTAGTTTGACATTGCTTTCCTCGCCGCCTTTACTTTCGCCGCGTCTTAAGAGACCTAGCTACCCATTTAGTGCTGGGTGGACACAGAGGAGCAATGAAAATCTGATTTGGCCCGGACCTTCCTTCTAGTAGAAAGACCAATACTCTTCACAAGAGCAATGGTGATCGCAGGTGCAGACCCAATTCTCTTCCAATATTGATGTTGGTGGGTTTGCTTTGCCCTCTTCGTTGACTTTTAATCAAGTTCCATCGTCTCAACTTTCCCAACACTTCTAAGAAGAGCCTAGGAAAAAAATGTCTTCATCTCGATCTGAATCGTGGATCGAACAAAGATCACCGACTTGTCAAGCAAGCGCACTAGAAGTTGCGCCCAAAACACCTCTTACATTTAAAGTCAGGGCAAACTGTATGTACGGTTGTATTGTGTATCGCTCTTTTAATTCTCTCTTATTGCGGATTTGTGTGCAATAACATGTTTTATACTAAATATTATCCGTCATCATCAGCTGTTTATCGTCTTTATAAAAGCCATCAAATGTGATAAACTTTCTAAATTATTTTCTTTCTCAATTTTGTGTCGAGACCCACATCAAGTACAGTTACTTTTAAAAAAATATTACCATGAATATTTTCCCCTATTTTAGGCAATAAAGTGGTAGAAAAAAGAATAAAAAAAAGAATCCGAGAGATTTCAGTTTATCTGCTGACGCAGCAAAAAGGCACAAGACTTGGCTATTTATTTGCAGTTCGCGCCGTTTTTCACGACCAGACCATCCAGAAGTAGACCAGAAATTTCAACCAATTATTTACCTCGAGATCTCGATATAAGTGGATAGAGAAGTGGGGTCCTCTTAGCCTGACCCAGTTTCGGGGCCAGGCTAAATTCAGAGAGACGGCTCATTAAAGGAGAAAAACCCTTCGGCCTTCTATGCTAAGCTCCTATTAAAGATCTTAAGACTTAAGATCATTTTCTTTCTGTTTAGTGGAGGACAGAAATGAGTTGTGACCCTTAGTTTTAAACGTGACTGGAATTGATTGCTGTGTAAACAGCTAGAAAAACCCATTGCTGATTTTTTATTACCTCGCTTAAAGATATTCTCAAGAAAACAAAAGTTGCGCATTAAACATTTAATGCTGTTTTTTTCTCCTTAGCTTTGACTTGCGGCGTGCAAAGTTCCGGAACATTATTGTTATTAAAATGTCTACCTGCAATAATATTTTGTTTCGCCAGCTTAATAAGGTTTAAATAAGGTTATAAAAATAATGTCGTTCTGTGAATCCCTAAAACAGCTTCAGGATTTTAAAATATGCACACATAAAATGGAATGATCTAGAGTAACATGTCTATATTTTTGTGGATTTTATCGACGCCCTACAAAAATGTGTACAGGCGTTATACGTTTGAACTTGGCTCCATTATAAGAAAATAATGAGTAAAGGTAAGATCTAAAGCGCTAATTTGACACCTTATTTCTAATTTTAAAAAGTGGTAATAATGATGAAAAAATCAGAAATGAAAACACAAAAGAAGTATCAAATTTGTATACTGTTTTTTTTCTTACACCCAACCATTAAACTGCTTAATAGTTACATGCTCACATTTTTTAATGTCACCGCCTTAAAGTAAGGGCAGTAACCCAAGAAAATGTAGCCTGCCCAACAATGAGTACTTCATCAGATTTTTTAAAGATCTTTGATCTCACTGAGATATCATATAGTGGTTAGGTTATTGGTTTGTTTATGTATGTGTATCACACAGTCTGCTAAATCCTAGCGAAACAGGCTCTTTTTGCTTCTCATCAGATTAAGCGATTGTCGCCTGAAAAAGCATACGAGCGATCCTAAGTCCCTAGGTTTCAGGGTTAGCTCACTAAAAACTGCGCCACAGACTCGTTATTTTGAAGACCTAACCATCTTCTTTTTTTCTTGCAAAATATATAGCAGAATTTTCGTAGAAGTTGTCTATGTATGAATGATTTTTTCTTCACTTTCATCTCTAGTCCAATCGAAATGATTTTAACGAAACGTGCTGTTATATGTTGGATGATGAATGAATATACACACAACGAGAGAGAAAGGGGGGGAGCAAAAGAATGTAAATAACAGAAAGACAAAAGAAAGAGGAAAGAGACAGAAAGGGTAGAAAGAAAAAGGAAAAGAGAGAGATGAGAGAGAAGAGAGAGAGAGGGAGAGAGAGAGACAGAGAGAGAGACAGAGAGAGAGACAAAAGAGATGGAGAGGGCCATTAATAAAACATACGAATAGATTTAGATATACTAATTTAGGCTAAAACTACTTTCGATTTACCAATTCCCTCCTCAAGACTTTAAAATATTGTACTATGGTTTGAGCACGATCGTTGCAGCGGTGCCGACAATAACATAAAACAAGACATGAAAATCCAATAAAATAGTTTTTCCCCGTCATACATTCTTCCTTCCGTCTTAAGTATTTTTCACGATGGAACGTTTCCTGGGTTAAAAAGCTATTGTACTTCCGGATTCTCTCGCTTCAAACCTCCAGACAGAAAGAGGAAAAATTAATTGGCTTGTGTTAATGCTATTAGTGACCAATTAGAGAGAGAGAGAGAGAGAGAGAGAGAGAGAGAGAGAGAGAGAGAGAGAGAGAGAGAGAGAAAGACAGACAGAGAGAGATGCACGTTTCTCTTAATTGCAAGTTGTATTATTGACTCACCGTGAAATATTATCTATTGCTCTTCTTATTTGAAAAGAAACTTCATGAGCACTTTTGTATCATCGACTTCAATATAATTGTTTTTTTTTTATTATTTACGGATATCTAAATTAGTTTTTACTCCTTTAAGGGCAGATTTGCTATATCTTGATCTTCATGTACAAATAGCCAATTCTTGATTCGACAGAACTTCAAATAAAAAAAAAACTCAGACAGAGGAAGACAATGAATTTTAATCCATTAATAAATTCGATTATTATTATTTTTCCAAAGGGAAAGCGATTTGGCTCTGAAAGCATTCATCACTCCTGCAGCTGATTACAGGGTCATGACCAGTACACTCACTAAAATGCGGTCCCCATATTAAGACTATACTCAAGTGCCCAAAGACTAAAGACCCATTATTCCTTTTTTGAGTGTGAAGTCTTCCAAGTCCAGCTTTCACAGAAAAAACCTCTTAGAGAAATTCAGGCGCCAGGGAAAAAATTGGATAATTCCGTTTAAAATTTATCCTTTCCCTCCCGCTGAGCCTTTTCACTTGGCGCTCCGCCTTTTAAAAGGCACCGAGAGGCATCAGTGCTAAACTGGTGGAGATTCTTGCCTCTTCAGCACAGAAGTCTTTGTAAGACAAGAGGTTCCGGAGAAGTCTTTGTCTGCCTATCTCTCGAGTTAGGCTGCCTGTAATTAGCGAAAAGGCTGAGGGACCGCGTCTCCGCCTGCCGACCAGCTGTTTCGCCGGCTGTGGTACTAGAGAGTTTAAGCATAATGTAACTGACCTCGAGGCAGGCGTAACCTTCAATCTTTTGTAGTACCTTTTAGCAATTGAACTTCTTGTTTACAGTGGCGCGTTGATAAAAATATTGTTTAGACACTTGGTTCCCCCGCCAAAGACGCGCAGCCAATCCTTGGACAAATTTCAAGGTCGAATTTCTTGGTTTTGATTTCATTTGACGTACGCGCTAAAACCTTGCACTTTCCCATTAACAAGATCTGAGGGATTTGCGAAAATGATGTTTGTTGGGAATTCGAGATTCGAATAACAGATGCATCTAATCCGTAATGAACTGAATAATATTACATGGTGCATTGTTCAAAGAACTCTCAGGCAGAGTTGTCACCCTCGTGTTGTCAGTTCCGCAGTGGATTATGTTAATAAAGTCTTTGATGAGATTGTTCTAATATTGCAGAGTAATTGTATTCCTAATGTGAAAGACTAGCATCAAAGGGTTTTTTAGATTTCAGCGCAAGCCTTTTTTTTTTTTTTTTAATGCCGTAATGTAAATTTAGTCCCATACTCGGAACGGACACCGGGGAACCAGCAGTGGGGGTTCTCATTATGGTATTGTGAGATTTAGTGTTTGTGCATATAGCACAAAAAGGTGGTCTCAGGCTTTTAGGCCCACGTCAGGCCACGGGCTTGGATTTCGAATGCGTGACTGAATGGTCACTCCAAAGTTCAGGGCGGGTATGCTATCATTGTGCCTCAAAGGTACCTTGTTGAGAGGTGAGATTAACAAAAAATATTATTAAAATTTTAGTCTATTATATGTAATGTAAATTAACATACGCAAGCTATTGGGAAAAAAAAGAAACAAACATTAAAAATGTATCTACACGTACATGTGTTTAGTATATAACTGATATAGGTTTTAATACATAGTTTCTTGTTATTTTAGTGATTCTCTTTTGGTATAGCAGAATTTTTCTTTTTTTTTTCTTTTTAAGGTAGCACCATGTACGAAAGTGAGAAGAGATACATACAGTTGCTTGAAATCTTGTCGACTTTATTTACAAAGTGTTACCAGTATCAAAAAGCATATTGCACTAGAGAGATAAAATGTTTAAACTGACAGGTTTTTGAAGTACTCGTAACGCAGAAAGCTTTAACTCTATCAATAGACCAAAGCCAAAATAAATCAAACAAAAAACGTAGATACGTAAGCAATCTTATAATGTAAGATAAGAATCAGAAAATGAGGACGAGAATTGACTTAGGACCTTTGGCCTTTTGGCAAAGGGAAGCTTTCTCTCTCTCTCTCTCTCTCTCTCTCTCTCCCTCTTTCTCTCTTTCTCCCCTCTTTCTCTCTTTCTCCTCTCTCTCTATATCTCCCTCTCTCTCTCTTTCTCCCTCTTTCTCGCTCTCTATCTCTTTATCTATCTCTATCTCCCCCCCTCTCTCTCTTTCTCTCTCTCTCTCTCATATGTTACAGTTTGCACTGGAGAAATTAGAAAGTCTGATGAAGAGAAGCATCTTGAACAATCCTGTCACTGCATGCAGCCCATGCCGAGGGCGGCTCTCGAGTCTTGTGTTTATTTACTCACGTTGACTTCACAGGCTAGCAGGTGTTGGCCTGTTTGGTTGAAGATTGGGTACTCTGATACATAGGGTGCAAACATCTTGATGATCCAGACTGGGAGGAGAGAGAAAGAGAGAGAGAGAGAAAGAGAGAGAGAAAGAGAGAGAGAAAGAAAGAGAGAGAGAGAGAGAGATGGAAGCGGGAGGAAAGGCTGAAAAGGAGAAGAGAAAAAGGGAAGAAGAGAGAGGGCAAAGAGGACATAGAAAGGGAGGAGCGAGAGATATTGGTAAGGAGGAGAGAGAAGGAGAAAGTTTGAGAAAGAGAGAGAGAGAGAGAAAGAACGAAAGAAAGAAAGAGAGAGTAAAAAGAAAAGGAGGAGAGTAAAGAGAAAGAAAGAGAGAATGTAAGCTAGAAAGAGTGAGCGTCAGAGAAAGAGTGAGAGAATGGCAAGAGGGAACAAAAGAGACGAATTGACAGACCTATGAATACACATAAAAGTGGAAATACACATATATCTAGCATATATCAAAAGAAGAGTAAGGAATTTTTATGATTGTCTGCGATAGACCTGGAGTGTAACAAACTTTTCTTTTATCAGTAAAAAAATAATTAAAAAAAAATGATCTGTCCTCTCCAAGTACATCCTGCTTACAAATTAATTATACATGCATTATTGAATTTTTAATTTGTCTTGCCTTGATTTAAAAAAAAAAATGACTTGTTTCACAGCATTTACACCAAAGTATCAAAATATTCATAAATTTGCATCTCTGAGAAGTTGGAAGAGTTCTCAACACATATTCCATCAAAGTATTAAACCAGAAGGAAATTTATCGCATCTCTCTCTCTCTCTTTCTCTCTTTTTCTCTCTCTCTCTTTCTCTCTCTCTCTCTTAGAGAGCTAAATTTTTGAAATTTATAATTGTAAATAACATACGATTGAATCGAAAAAACGAAACAAACCCAAACTATTTTACTACTCATTGTAGAAGCTATTGCAATATCAAATATGTTCATCACTTTTTTTTTCAAGTTGGTACATCAAAGCAGAATGTATTTCAATTCTCGAAACAAAACAAAAAATGTCATATTAATATATTAATACATAAGAAGCCTCGGTAACATCTGTATAATACTTGTGTTAGCATTTTTTGTAGATCACCACGATGCTAGTAAAGGTTGATAGTTTCGTATTCTGCAAAACTCACACGCTGAAGACCACATCCCAAAGACTTCTATTTGAGATTAAACAAATGTATTTAAACTAATGATTATTCGATGATATCTAAAGATACAAAATGGATATAAAACTCCTTCGATGGTTTATTTCCTTATGATCTCTATACAATACATATTCACATATTCACATAGAGCTGAATTAAACAGATCTAAGTTGCTTCATATTCGCTGATACAAAAATCATGTTGAATTTCTTAGCTAGATCTACACAGAGGTGGCTAAAAAAATTTAAAAAAATGGAGCGAATAGCCCATCGGACTAGGCAGAATGATCTCTTTTTGATGTCTCTCTTTCCACACTTATTCGCGAAATTGTAATATAAAATCTCCAATAATCCGGAGAGTTGGCAGCTTTCATATTTATTCCTGGCAGCTCCAGGAGCCCACTTTGCAACAAGATGAACAAGTTTAGAGAAACTCTACATCTCAATCCAGGCCGCTTAGCGAAGCCGTTAAGTAATCCGAGCATATTCCAATGTCAATAAAAGCACGCATGCGAAAAAAAAAGAAAACCCACAATGCACAAAAATACCTAGGCCTACACAAAACGATGTAAAAAGTTTCCGAAAAAAAGCTATCCGTTGAATTTTTTTTTTCACATTCAATGAAAGCGTTCACATCTTTCGTAACTAAAGCAAATATTATTTCAACAACACGGACACAATGGACAAGAAAAGGAGAAAAAAAAAACCCAAACGATTCCTCGAATATTTTATACATTTGACTAGGTTGTAATCGCAATTCTATAAAAGATAATCATGATTACTCTTGTGGAGAACTTGCTTTTTTTTTTACATTTTATTTATTCGATAAGGTGGAACGGTATCACCCCTCCCCTCTCCCCAACCAAAAACAACGGGTTTTTAGATTGTTAGAGAAACATTTTTAGCTAAAAAGTGTTTTAGATTATTATTAACGTATATGATCAACTAATTATAAAAACAAAGAGTACTCTCTTTGAAATGTAACAATATTTATGTTTTACCCCGTGCAACTGTAATTATTGTCATTTATTATGTTTTTCTATTTTCCAGACTGTAACAGAATACGACTGTTGAGGGGCCGAGAATCTTTCCCAGGTAAGTTTATACACATTGATATTTCAATCAGGGTACACCAGCTTTTTATTTTATGACTATATTCTACACATATAGTAAAAAAAAAAAAAATTATTCGCTGGCAATTATTGAAGCCAATTGATCAAAGTCTTTAGTGACTTTTTTTGCACTGTTCATACTTAACACGTAGCGCCTGCTCGCAAAGTCCACAAAACTCTGAGAGGAAGAAAAAAAAAAGAAATTGTAACCTTGAGTAGTGCTGTCATAATGTCTACAAAGCTTTTAGAGAAACAAACATTGTAACCTTGAGTAGTGCTGTCATAATGTCTACAAAGCTTTTAGAGAAACAAACATTATAACCTTGAGTAGTGCTGTCGTAATGTCTACAAAGCTTTTAGAGAAACAAACATTGTAACCTTGAGTAGTGCTGTCGTAATGTCTACAAAGCTTTTAGAGAAACATACATTGTAACGTTGAGTAGTGCAGTCATAATGTCTACAAAGCTTTTAGAGAAAGAAACTAACATTGTAACCTTGAGCAGTGCTGTCAAAATGTCTGCAAAGCTTCTTGAGAAAGAAACAAACATTGTAACTTAACCTTGAGAAGTGATGTCATAATGTCTACAAGCTTTTAGAGAAAGAAACAAACATGGAACCTTGAGTAGTGCTGTCATAATGTCTACAAAGCTTTTAGAGAAAGACACTAAACATTGTAACCTTGAGTAGTACTGTCATAATGTCTACAAAGCTTTTTGAGAAAGAGACAAACATTGTAACCTTCAATAATGCCGCCATAATACATCTTTAGAGGAACATACCAATTGGGAGGCTGGGTCTCATAAGACTGAGAAAAAAATAATAGAGGTAGTGATAAGCGTCGGCAAACAATCTCACAATTACAGTATGTCAAGCAGAAAAGAAAAAAAAAATCAGTACCCTATTCTTCATTGCGGCACCCTCTTGATGTGTAATGTCGAATATGACTTTCATTTCATATTTCTTATAGGTGGGCTTTCTTCTTAAGGGAAATTTTTTTTTAATGTTTTTTTGTTTTTGAATAGATATCACGAGTTGAGGCTAAGAATGTAAAATCCTAAAAAGCAGGAAATATTTGGTGATGATTTATAATTAGAGAACCTAAAAGTAGATTTTTGTTTTCAATTTGTCAATGAATGTAGCTCTGAGGGAAAAAAAGTTTAAGAAGTTAATGGGGATGACAGCATAAATCAAAATATTATTCGTTAATTCGTCTTTAATTTTGATGACTTTTCCTACACTCTTTAAAACTCATGGAATTCTTTAGTTGTTTTTGTAATGTACAAACCGCACGCTCCATTACAAGTTGATCTTATGCTTTTAGGCTCTCGTAAAGCTAGGAGTCGATGGTGGGCTCGTATTCAAACCCGCGATAGAGAGATTCCTGCAGATCTCAGGGCGGGGGTCGCTAGCCATAAAGATCACCGAAACCCTTTCATCAATGGAGACTTGAAACAATAAAAACTAGCTTTTATTTATCGATGCGTAAACAAAAAGGCAAATAGAATCACATGTTTCAAAACTCGAAAACCAAACTTTGAAGAGTGTCGGATGCAGGATTTAGATTTTTGTAAATAAACTGTCCACAACAAGGTGATCTCAAGCTTTCCACAACAAAGTGATCTCAAGGCTTTTCTGCGCCAGCGGTGCGGCTCGAACTCACTACGCAAGGTTCCTTGTAGGTCTCAGGGCGGATTCGCTATCCACTGTGCCACCAACGGTGTATCCCACGCAAAAACTCCCAGCTTTAAATTAGAATATGGTGTATCAACGCAATTTATCGCAACAAATCCCCCGTCAGTTGCGTGAGGTATGGATGTTTAAACAAGACCCCCCTTATCAGGCGTTACACCTCCCACGCTTTAACGCTGCATGTTCATGTCACAAGATTGCGTGTATGTGTGAACGCGTGTATGTGAGTTTTGGGGAAGAAAGAAGTTGCTTTTTTAAAGCTTCATACGTTCTGCTTTTCTTTATGAGTTAAATCGTTCGCTAAAGACTCGGTAGGTGACGTTAAATATATTTTTAGCATCATTTTAACTTTAAAAAAAAATGTTTTAATTTTTTTTCGGAATCTTTGTCATTAATGTTATACTTTATCCTGGCCATTTATTTATTTATTTTTATTATAGAATCACAATGTTAAATGTATTTATATTTTGGTCCCGTTCCTTTTTTTTTCGATCTTCGGCGTTACTTAAACTTTTGCAACCCCCTTTTATTGACGAATTTAATAATTGCTTATCAATAATAAAAAAAAAACAAAACAAAACTTCTACAAAAGAGAGGAAATAAAGAATTGATAAGGGATTCAGAAAACAAAGGACGAACCACTACTAATACAGAAAAAAACAGAGATAAAACATTATCAATATAGATAAACAGTGATCAGACCATTTCTAATGTGGAGAATCAAAGATAAACCATTATTGGTACAGAGAAGCAGATATTAAAACATTATCAATAGCGAGAGTAAAAAATAAACCATTAATAATTCAGAGAAGCAGAAATTAAACTATCATTAATATAGAGAATCAAAAGTAAACCATTATTAATACAGAGAAGCAGAGATAATAATAACAATAATAATGATAACAACAACAACAATAGCGAAAGTTACAAAAAGCATAAACCAAAAGAAACAACAGAAGAAACGGCAACATCGTCGGAAAAATCAATTACAGTAACAAAAACAATCAACAACATCTTAACGCTTACACAAAGATCTCTTAACATTATTGAATACCATAAAAAGCTAAGCAGAGGCAATGAAGATGTCTGTTCATCAATCCTATAGAGGAAAGCATAGCGTCCAAAAATAAAGAAACAAAATGTAAAGAAGGAAAAGAAGGAATTATGCCAAGACATTTTTTCTTAAAAAAGAAAAAAAAAAAGACGCTAAACAAGGCACTGCTTTTACACATCTTTTCTTAAAATCTACAAACCTCATGATTAAAGCTTAAAACTATTCTCACTTCACCCTAATCTTGCCACTTGTTTATTGATCGATACACAACACACAGCTTCATCAATCATCTCTGTTCTCCTTACCTTTCTGCGCCTATTATAGCATTAGGGAGTTTTTTTATTCTTCTGAAAGTTTAAACGGCGAACAAACGAAACAAAACAGCGAAACAGACGAGTGACGTAATCTTTGTTTTCTAAAACGCGCATGTGCATTTTGGCTTTGTCGTTAGTTTTCTAGACAAGTAATCAATTATCTTTGGAACAATCGAGAACGATTCATTACTATCTTTCAGAGAGGAGGAAAAAACAAAACGAAAAAAGAGTTACAGCCAATTATTCAGAATTGCTTGAAATATAGAATTTATTTTAGGCAGTTTTCTAATTTTCTTTTTTTTCTAACTCTACAAATTTACTTCACGAAAAATAATTATGTTACACATTTAGCTTGCCAGCATTTTTTTTCCAAATAGAGATGGAAAATCTAAAGTTTAAATCAGGTGAGGTTTAAAGTACGATAACGAATCTTCTCTCTCTCATAATGCCATCTTTATTTTATGTACTGGACGTTGAGACTGATACCTTATCATACAAGCCTCAATAGATGGATAAAATATTGGCTTTCTTCTTTAAATGGCAAAATGATGAGTTAACGATTTTATGGATCTGTAATTGTTGGAAAAAGTGTCTTATTGAGTGAGCAATCCATACATCCACAGAGGTAATAATTCATATAATTTACAAACCATACGTCCACATGCGTAATGTATATCTTTTTATTATCTATACGTCCACATGCGTAATGTATACCTTTTTATTATCTATACGTCCACATGCGTAATGTATACCTTTTTAAAATCCATACTTCCA
>BLXT01004630.1:1635580-1647331 GCA_019648995.1 Plakobranchus ocellatus
CTGTACACAAGACAATCTGCATACTTCAGATTTTTCAACCTCTGGTTGGCATAGCTGACCAGCTGGCTGCCCTGGCGTATTACACGGCGCTCAAATAGTTTTCCTTCTCTTTTCTTTAACATCTGTGTAAAATGAGAGAAGCTTTTAAAAGCTTGTCCAACAATAATAGCTGAATTCCTGTCATCCTCTACTGTATCCTCTGGGAGGCATTGGACCCACCAATTTAACCCATTTACACTTCCTTACAAAAATTTAACTAAGGGCATAGAGGTTATTCTCCTTTTTAAATCAACCGAGCATTAAGGACACAATCCAACATTTTTTGGGAGCACCTAACCACCATGACTACGTAGTCCCCAATTGGGGTCTACCTAGACACTTCGAAAAAAATAATGGTGTTACTAATAAATTTGTAATAATAAAAAACAAAAACGCGATTGAGCTTTTAATGTTTTTAGAACAATGATCGTTTCTTAGGTCTATAGCATTATATTTGGATTGATGTAGGAGGGAATTACAAGCTCTATTTCAGTGTGAAAATCATACCTTAAGTTTTGATCCAAACAAAGTTTTAGTAATATTTTCAATATTTTTCTCGCTTTTACGGGCGCGCTTACGTAGCAATCTAACCAAACATATGCCTTAAATACGATTCAGTATGGTTATTATTTTAATTATTTTTCCTGAACAACATATCAAGACTCTTTTCTGTAAATATTTAAGTATTTTCAAAATTTGAAAGTCAGTTGCAAAAGGAAAATCAGCATTTTTTGGGGGGGCTGAGAACTATCCTACAATTTAAGTCGAAACCAACATATATATATATATATATATATATATATATATATATATATATATATATATATATATATATATANNAGATAATTATATATACATAGCCTGAGAGCACCTTGATGCGGACTTGCTGTATTAGTAAAAAAAAAAAAAAAGCCAGTATTTATCGGTTAAATTTGGTATATCGGGCCTGACCTTACTGTGTTTAGTCGCACCGTATTATGCGTAACTTTTTTTTTTTTTTAAATACAGCCCAGAACAGTTAGGCATTTCGAAAACTTTAGCCTCCCCTTTAAAGTCACATGACTTCTTCACATGACAAGTATCCAAAATGGCGCTGACATGCAAACATGTCTTATTGATGCTTGGGATGTTGATAACGGGAAGTATTAACACATTGACAAAAAAAGCTCAGCTACAGTGCAGGTAAGTCTAGACGAATTATAAGAAATGGAAAGGCACTCGGATGAATTTTTTTTATAAAACAGATTTAAATGTGATATGACCAAAAAAGAAAGCTATCCGCCAAGAACTTTCATTTTGGATCAAATCAAGTCAAGATTAGGCCTAACGGTTGACTAGAAATTAGTAGGCTAGATTTAGTCTAGATCTAGATCTAGATTCTGTCTCTTAATCTAGCTTCCTGAAACCTTCATTTTTTTTCAATAGAATCGAAGTAATTGAAATGTAGCATTTCATTTAACAATAACCCATTTTACACAACTTCCTCTAGAGTCTAGAAGGGTATTTATAATACTATGATTATGTGCTAAAATAGAATCTATGTCACTTGTAGAGACCAATAAGTAATCCTAGATAAACATTATAAAAGTTGACTTCTTACCTTGGTCTACTGGTCCTCAGGTAGCAGACCAAAAATCCTGATCTCTTTAGATCAATTTATAAACTGATAGATCTAGTGATAATGGCTGTTCAACAAGGACTATCAGTATCAATTTAGAAAAACTGTTTCCACCTTGGCAGATTTCATCTCCTGCCACACGTATCTTAGGCCATGGAAACGATGATATGACGACATGTGAATTAACTTTCACTATACTAACTTTGTAAAATATGAACAAAATAGTGGCAGGCTATTTTCCTTTAAAAATTAGTAGCAAATTAACTTAAACAAAAAATCAGTTTAGGATTGAATCAATCAGTTGTAATGAACAGTTTCATTTTAAATCAGTTGTAAAGCAACTCTTTAATAAAACTCCATGTCGTGTAAATTTTTTTTTTGTTCAGTGCTGAAGGTTACAATTATAACAGCACAACAACAAAGCCCCACACCTTCCAACATCCATGGTTCCAGACATGGTTAATGTTCATAGGTAAGTCTTTATATAAAAATGAATGTCTTGAAACCTTTGTAGAGGTTTTAGAGTTTTGGCAAAACCCATCTTACGATCTCTGGATCTCTATTCATTAATTTTCTGCCTTTTTCTAATTTATAAACTTTTAAAAACTTTTTTCATGTGAGTTCAGTTCCCATAAGCCCATTGCAACCACTCATAATAATTATATCATGTCAACATCAATTACAAATTGGGCTGTTTTTTCATTTTATGGCAGCAGTTGGTGTTGTTAATTAAAGCACAGTTCTCATGAATACCAATATATATGTCGCCAAAGATGCCTCAAAATGTTAGAAAGAGTCTGTCAGTGTTTGGTACCATTAGATAAAAAATTGTTAGCTCTTCCACGAAGTGTGAAACAGAGTGAGTTTACAATGAAAAACATTCCAGTAATATATCACCAAGATCTGTCCCACTGTCCCAGCTACAGTAAAAAAAAATTAAGGTTTATACCCTGGCCTGGCAATAAATTGTTGACCAGAGTGGGACAGCTGCAATGTTGATTTCTGTTTAAAAAGAGTAAAATGGAAACTTATTGTACTTACTTTTAAACTGCCTTTTTCTTTTTTCCATTTTATTTCAAATTTTTTTTTTGCGCCACCAGGAGAGAGCACTTGCTTGATAGGATTATTTGTTGCTCGTTCTCGCGAAAGAAAAGAGAGGCAAAGAGTGGTAAGTTGATAACAGGTCAGATAGCTTTGTTGAAACTCAGCTTAATTTAGAATGTTCCAAACTGTCAATTTATTGTTTGAAATTTAAAAAAAAATTTTTTAGACCTTTTTTTGCATTTGAACTCTTCCAATTTTAATGGGCATTTTCTGCCTGCCTGCCTTAATCCTAGGATCATAGATTGAGTCTGTTTGCTGTCCTAACTGATGCAGCTAAGAGAACGACGATTGTAAAATTGAGGGTGAAAAAGCGCCATCTTTTTGCTTTGAAGAGTCCTAGGTAGCCTAAAAATTGGCCGTGTTCACAAAGAAACAAGTCATTTTCTACTCATACAGATTGTTGTATACATATATTCAACAATTTTCTTGAAGGATTTTTGTCTCTTTTTATGGGATTTATAGACTCAATAGTTTATTTTATATGAATGTGTAGCAATCCCACAAAATTGGTCAAGTTGCAGACCAATCCAAAATCCTGGAGAACTAAAAATTAATTATCATCGCTGTGTGCACTGAAAATCTATAACTTGCCTGTAGAAAATTCTGCACATGCTATAGAAATGAGTTCCTTCAATTAAAAAAAAAAATATTTGTTTACACCTGCTTATTTCGAGCATTCTTTTTCAACCATTTAAATCTGCATATTGCTCATTTTGTGAGAATGCCTGGGATTTGCATTGGCTTATGAGACAATAATTTATTGCCATAACTCGATGTGATGAATTCCGTTTTGCTCTCTAACCCACCAGATTTCATGGTCAATGAAAGTAGGTCATGAGCCGCCCGCACCACATGTATATCCGAGGTAAAGACATGAACAGTTGACAATTTATCAAGTTTGATGATGAAAAATAATGTTGAATAATAAGACTACCCATGGACGACAAAATCATTTTTTTTTTTTTGCTTTTAATGATCCAAGCCTTAAAGTTTTTTTTGAACAAAGTGAGTTGGTGATCATCAAGGACCTATTTTCTCAAGTCTTTGCTGTGGCTAAAAAATAAAAAAAATTAAAAATTGGTTATCAAATGGCTTTTTTCCCTCTGGAAACTCTTTAATCTATTATTTGCGTATTTATTACATTTCTAGAGCTTCACAACTCTCAGTCTCATATATGCCTTTACAAGTCGCTTTGTTATTTTTATCAGGAAAATCTTGGCAAAAATACATGTATAACATTTGAATGAGGTTGGCAGTGTTGATTTTATAAAACACTTGTGTGGCATGCTCTGCGGATGCATGCATTGCTTTTGAACTTGTTATGGCTGCGAGTGTCTTGTTTTTTTTTTTTTAAATTGAGCACTGGGTCATGCAAATTTACACTTGTCTTAAGTAGTATTTATACCTCTGTATGTCCAAATCTGGATCAATATTTACTATTTCATGCAGGGTTTTTTTTTTTTATTATTTGTAATTTGGTGATTTCAGTTATTTGAAATTTTTACTCTTTGAGATTTTATTGCAATAGAAAAGTTTGAAAGATCAGTTGAAGAGGAAGTCATATCAAAATTAAGGTGGAATCAGAAACAAAATATCGTGTAAACGTGTATCTTAAATTATTAGCTATTAGCTTGAGTACCTACCATGAAAAGTCTTGTGCTACCTAATTTTGCGATAAGAAAAACTTATTCATCTAACATTTTAGACATAAAATTTAGTTTGCATAATGGCCAATGGCTAAATTCAGTCTTAATTTTTTAATTTTTGAAGGATTTTCTGAAAGTTAAAAAAAATAAGGTTATCTTTTCTTCAAATATGTGCCATGTCTGATCGGAGAACAGTGCAACAATAAAACAAAACAACCAAAAACAAAAAAAAACCCAACCCTAGAACCCAAGAAACAAGTATAAACATTATCAATTGACAACCAGAATAAACAGATGTCTAGTAAAGAGAGTTGCTTATCAGAAATTATAAACCTAAGAATGCATTTCCTAAGTTGTGATCTTGTCCTTATATGGTGGAAATGAATAACAAAATATTGTTGGTCCTCAGAGTATGGCAGTGGATTCTGTTTATTCCCACTCTCTGTGACTTGATAGGAACATCATTGGCAGGTAAGTTTGTCTTTTACATGACATGTAGATTTCAAAATGCTTAAGGAGACAAAATTTATTTGAATAAAAGGTATTTTTAGGACACCCATGAGAGAGCAGGACAGCAGAGCGTTGGTGGAGAAGAAACCATACCTAGGCAAATCTTTCGGCCCTGAACTTCAGAGACTCCAAAAGGAAGATGGGTCTCACTGAGGTCATGACTTCTAGGTATCCTTCTGCTGCTATTTTCCCCTAAATGCAAGCTTGGGTTTTGAACCTCTTCCCATCTTTCTTCTTATCTTTGGAACTTTCCAAGTGCTCTTAACTAATATGCCCAAAAAGCCCCTGATAATTGGAGGAAAAAAACCCCAAAAATTGCCTTTGCTCACTCTTTCCTCGATCTCAAATCCATCTGGAACTGAGAAATAATCCTAAATAACTTATATTTTAGCTTATAAGGCATAGAGTTAAACTGATCAAATTGTAAAAAAAAAAAAAGAACAAAACAAAAAAAAAACCCAGATTCTACCTGTAATCTTTAGTGCGCATTTATTTTCAGTGATAGCCATTTTTTAAAAATGAACTAAAAGTTGCCATGAAGATAAATAATGAAAAACTTATGTAAGTTTGTATTTATTTGCTTAAATTTTCTTTCTTCCTTAAAAAACCCAAAACTTCAAGATTGTTTTTTGAAAAAGATTAAAAGCAGTGGCCTTATTTCCCTTTCATTGATATTGATAATCAGAGACCAAGCCTAATAAGTTACTAGTTGCATGTAATAATACTGAAAAAAGAAAAGGTGTTTCAGAATTGCTTTTTGCAGAAGAGTGCACTTCTTCTGCCTTTGCCACAATCTGAATTGTAAAAAATTCTGAACAACAAATTATGTTCACAATGACTGTATGGAATTGATGGAATATAAGGCTGTCGATATTCACTGCTCTCTGATTTCGCAAACTGAACGAACAAGTTTTGCCTTCAATGTCCCAGGTAAATGTACTGCTCATGCATTTTTCAATATTTGCATTCTTTTTCCAGGAATTGGCTTGATTTATGTAGATGCCTCGGTGTGGCAAATGTTGCGAGGTGCTATCATCATATTTGCCGGGATTCTTTCAGTAGGTTTTGAGATAAGACCCTTGAAGAAAAGTAGAATTTGTCTTACATATTTCAATACTACCTTTTGCTTTTCATGTAGATGACCTGGTTATGGTAATTCATAGGCCAGTATCAGCTGTGAATCATGCCAGTCTGCTATTCGTTCAAGGTGCTCCACAAATCGCACAAGTCAGACTTATTCCATTTGTGAATCGCAGCATATTTGTTTTCTCCAGTCGTCCCTGCATGTGTTGACGTAAAGATAATTTAAAAAGTGCTGGGTCAAATGTATTTCTAATTGAATGTTTTTTTAATCTGACGTAAGTCATAAGAATTTGAAGAAAAGGATGACGTGTTTTTGTGTTTTCCTAAAACATCAAAGAATGACTGATAATGCCATTTATGAAGCACCTTGATGTATTGCTTGTGAATATCCCTTTGGATTCATGCAAAATTTGTGAGCATAGATAATATATACATTTAATCTGCATTTTTTCTCCTCTTTCTCTCTGTCTTATTTCTCTTCATGATTATTCCTCATATGAGAGTATTTTTTTTTTTGTTATGAGGCAATCAGAGAGCAAATCAGATTTTGGACACTTTGAGCTATGAGCATAATGCATAAGTTTGCAAGGCCCAATTTTTATAGAGAAATCACACTATGGTTCTGCCCAATTCTGTTGAAAGATATTCTAGGACTTTTATGACCTTTTTGAGACAATAATGATTTTGTAGAGGCTCTAATGCAAAAGCAGCCACATGACTTGTGATAATTTCCTTTGATTGCCACACGAACGTCCATATGATAATTTTGTAACCCAAAGACCCCCCAAAATTTAGCTGTAAATAGTGTCTGTAGTATTTACTTTAAAAAGACAATATCAGCACTCAAATGCCTAAATAAAAGCCATCTTGCATGCAAACACTGACACTTTTAAAGATTTTCTTTGCTTTTCATTTTGTAGAGAGTTTTCTTGAAGCGGCGGCTGAGATACATTCACTGGCTGGGAATGTTTGTTGTTATGAT
The DNA here is from genome assembly GCA_019648995.1 of Plakobranchus ocellatus. Lineage (NCBI taxonomy): Eukaryota > Metazoa > Mollusca > Gastropoda > Plakobranchidae > Plakobranchus > Plakobranchus ocellatus. The sequence continues at coordinate 1,642,563 of BLXT01004630.1, forward strand.
TGGGCTGGTCCTAGTCGGATGTTCAAGTGTCTTTAAGAACCAAGGTGGACATGGAAATAAAACCATATTAGGTTTGTACTTTTTCCCATAGATGTAATGTACATATATATTGTGTTTGGCATAAAATGGTCAACTTCAAAATTAAAGAAAACCATTCCTTGACAAACTAGAAGGTCAATGTTGAGATTTCACTTAATGTGCAAAATTAAAAATTGCTTGAAAGATGTGCCAAATGAAATTTTTGAGAAAAAGAGCTTGTGATCACCCTGATCTAGTAGCTTGTTTCCATGGAGTTGATTATTTTGTCAAAATAGAAATAGTAAGTTCCTGTTTGCTATTGCAAAGGTGATAATGTGAGAGAGCTGCTTTGGGCACCTTATGACCTTTAATAAGCATCAGATTGGCTAGTTTGTGGACATTCAAGTGGGCTTGGGCGCTCTAATACATTTTTGCAGTTCACAAACAAAAGTTGGCAGGTTTTTGTGTTCTGGCACCGAGCAAGTATCGAGTTGGCTACTTTGTCCACTATTGTTTTTCACACAAGTGAAATCAGTACTTTGACTCATGGCCAGTTTGAGCCAGAAGTCATTGCAATATCTTCCATTCATTATGTTTACATTCAAATCTGTTTTAAAAGTACCAAGACCCAGCTGGTACTCTGGGGTGCAACAACAGAGAGTGGGGTTTTGGATCTTGAGGGTTTGTGTTCACATTCCAGTGCCACATAATATTTATGAAAGGTTGTGCTTGATACTCGGTCCTGATATTTTTAGTGAGGGAATGTGAGAGAAAATAATTAGATAACATGACAGGAATCATTCTTTTGTTGCATGCCTAGAGACCCAGCACACTGTGTTCATAGTAAAAAAGTTGTGAAAATTTGTGAGAGTAATCTTGACACATGCGAGTAAGTTAAAAAGAAATCTGATTTTAAAGAAAAAAAATGTTAACATGCCTCCTATGTCTATTTAAGTCGGGTGTGTATAAGCCATGAAAAAGATGATACCTTTTCCCCTAACAAAGCATACAAAACTACCCTCCTCACACCTTCAATTGATTATACTTCCCCAAAAGTTATTTTTGTTCTTTTTTACCTGTGCTGATAAGTGAAATTCAGTGATACAAATTATTTGTCTTTTCAGTTAGTCACAAATCAAGAGGACTTAGAGACTAAATTGGTTTTGCTCCAATTCAATAGCATGCATTTTACATTTTTGTTGTTAAAGAATTGTCATCCTGCAATAAAACTATGTGCATTTGATTATGACTGCTATTTATTGATATTGACTATCTTTTCTTTTTTTTTAAATTAATTAACCATCACATAAATGGAGAAATCTGTAATGTCGGCCAATTTGACTGGCCATTGTCACTTCTTGAGCTAAGAATGATCATTTGGAATACCATCTGGATTTTAATCTCACACTTGCTTTGCTCTGTCCTGCCTCCCTAGGCATTGTTCTGATCTTGGCTTCGCAGCTTGTTAGTGCAGCTCAGATGGTTTTAGAAGAGACCTTCCTGAAAAACAGAAACCTGCCTCCTTTACAGGTACATAATAAACTTTGATTAACAAACCCAACAACAACAATAAAAAACCATCAAGTTTTAGTAATAGCCTCAGGACAAAAGGAAGTCATGATATAAGAGACACCTATAAGTAACATGAAAAAAAAAAAGAAAGAAAAAAAATCCTGCAAACTTTTAACATTTTAAAAAGTAAAAAGAAAAAACGTGCCTTGAAAATCAGTCCAAAGAAGGCACAAATCGCATTGTACAAACGGAAATTATTGTTTTGTTCCAGAATTTGTCTCTGTGAGAAATGGTGAAAACTGCTTGAAGGTTTTCTGATTATCTACTCAACTATCTAGCCCTTTATACTTTTTTTTTTTTGGTAAAATTATTACAAACAAGAAAAACATAATTATACTCCAGGTGCATTTTTCTCAAATTTATTCTGTGCAACATCTAACCCATGTGGACTTGTTTCAATACATAGCTGTAGGCTCTTATGCTCCCAATATATTCCAGATTCACCTCTAAGCTTGGAAGTTTAGCCATTAAAAGCTCTTTTTTTTTTTCACTCCTCTCCTCCTATCAACTTTAAAAATGAACCTATATTGTGTAAGTGAATGAAAATCAATGATGGTAAGGGATTTTCATTCACACCTCCTTCCCACCTTTCAAATCTTAATATGGACCTCTTGTCGAAGGCAAACCTGGTCTTTTTTAATGGAAACTTGAAACCCAAGGATGTGAAGGATTTTCAGTCACTGCTATAATTTTTACCACGCAGAAGAAGGATCTTAATGTTTTTCAAAAAGTTACTTGTTTCTGGTTAAAATCGTTGCAGCAACTTTGGACTTGAAACTAAAGAAATGACATGTACTGAAAAAAAAAAAAAATTGATCCATGATTTTTAAATTGGTCGAAAAGTCTGTCAAAGAAGTGAATGGCTTCAGAAGACTGAAAATAAAGATATTTAAATGACTTTTTTTTCTAAAAGACCCATGGAAAATGTAAAAAATTGACTTGCTTGAAACTCATTAGCTGCAATTTTTTTTTTGTGTCCGTCAAGTTTCTCGGGTTATAGTGCTGAGTTTGAGATTCATCATCATAACCTTAGCTTCATAAATCCTGGAGTTTGAGCTCCAGTGCTTTGAAGAGCAGCACTAGTAACTATGAGTTGCAGTTTAGAAGCCCATGAAACTACATCTTTTTATCATAAGCATTAACATGACTTTATGGAAAATAAAATTAGTTTGTTTACTCTCTTAACCCTATCCTTATGTGTGGTGTAATTTTGTTACTCCAAAGCTTGTTTTTAATTTTTTTAAAATACTTAAAATGGAAATTTTTCTTTCAGATTTTACGTATTCCTCAAAAATTCAATATGACATATGATTACATAACAATGATTGACAGAAAATCAATATTGAACTGACCTGAAGTCATTTCTGAAACCCTCCATTATCTTTTACTATGTAAAATATGGGGTGATTTTGTTACCCCCGACGTACGGATAGGTATGTGGCGATTTTTTTACTATACGCTATGGGGGCACGCAGTTACCCCTCACGTACGGAGAAGACTATATTTCTATTAAAATAAAGGGGCACTCAGTTACCCCAAACGTACGGATATGACAATAAAACACTTCGTACAAATAGGGTTAAGCAACTGTTGTATCATTGTATTTTTTTTTTGTTTTTTTGCTCTGTTTCTCTAATTTATCATGTTTTTGGTTTTCAAATAGGTTGTTGGAATGGAGGGAACATTTGGTTTTTTACTCATGACGTTTGTAAGTATTCACATAATTATATATCAATTACATAACTTATTTCCCTTTTTGTGAATCCATGGACTGCTTTTTTACCCATCATTCAAGTATAAGTACAAAAAATGTTTGCAGAAGGTAAAACAACATTGTAAATCTTTTTTTGATTGCTCATATAAGATTTAACAAACACTGGAGGTAAAATTTCATGTCAATATAACAACATGACTGCATTTTACTCAATGCTGTCCACTTAAGATATATCACTTAACATTGTTACATTTTGTTCTCTTGTTTTTTTTTTTTTTTTTTGGTCTATACTGAGAGGCATTGGTGGTTCAGGAGTTAGCATAACTTGCCCTAAATTGACAGGAATCTTCAGTTATAGGTTACTAGTTAGAGTCCTCCTGCCATGAGATGGTGTCAAGTAGCATGAGATTGGTAAAGGAGTTGGATGTCACTGATCGTACTTTGAAAGGCCACTTCAAACATTTTTTTTGCTATATAGCTATATAGAGAAGACATCCCTGATATATTCCTCACCTGACATATCAAAGCAGATGGTAATAACAGTGGTTATATGATATTTTTGCATCAAACTTCCATCAGTTGTAACATTTTACTGATGGTGAGCATTCTTGGAAAGGTGTTAAAGTATGTCTCTCTAAGATTCTGCCATTTAAAAGTTAAGAAGCATATTTATGTGTAAGCTCAGAATTATTACACGTCTATATGCTTTTCTTCATACTGAAGCTCACAAAAATTAAGTTTTAACATATGTCAATGATTTCAAATGTATCTAATGTAACTTACGGCTCACTTGGAATGCTTGCAAGGAAGATTTAGGTTAGGTTAGGCTTGTGCATATAGCCAGTTCACATCAAGGTGATCTCAGGCTTTCAGACCCTGCGTCAATCCTGTGACAGTAGGGTGCCTGCAGATCTTGGGGGGATTTGCTATCTACTGTGCATGTGCTACCAATGCCCCTTGCAATGAAGAAAAAAAAATCCCTACTAGAAATCATATACCGATACTTTCTAAATGAAACAGCAGCAAAATTACATTAAAACTTTTCATCTTCAGGTTTCTTCAGTAAAAAGTGATCATGTCTATATTAACATCAACAAGAAAACAAGCCTTCAAAGAGAAGAGATTGATTACAAGACACATGATATTTTTACTCATGTTCTCTTGTTTTTCTTCTTCCAGATCATCCTGCCTGCTATGTATTTTATCCCTGGCTCGGATGTCCATGGAAACTACGAGGACAGTCTGGATGCACTCTACCAGATGGGGCAGTCTCCAAAGCTCTTGATCCTGTGCATCCTCTACCTTGCCTCGATAGCTTTCTACAACTTCTTTGGTCTGGCCGTCACTCGCTCCCTCACAGGTAACAACAGAGATACAACATTTTTAGCAAGTGATCCATTTATAGAGTTTCAGATTTTTTATTTTTATTTAGTTTCTTTTTTTTCTTTTTTTTTTTTTTTTTTTT